>JAIPMN010001209.1:0-27902 GCA_020650975.1 Apostichopus californicus | reverse complement strand
GGGGGGGGGGGGCTTGAGTAAAATATCTGACATTTATGTGGCAAGTGGCAAGAAAAAAACAAAAAAGAAAATGTGTGTGCAGAATCGAATGAATGCAAACTTTCTTTTAGTGTGTTGTAAAATACCTCCCTTAATTGTTTTTTTTTGGGGTTTTCTTTTTTTTTGCAGTTCTTTACCAGCAGTGTAAACAAAAGTTATTTATGATTAGCCATCAAACCACCATAATAAGCATGAACACTACAAAATGTTGGCAGAGCTTAGCTTGAATACATGCTTATATGTGAGCTAACGGCATGGTGACTAGTTGGCCCATTTAGCGATGTTCAAAATGCAGAGGCAAATGGGTACATATTTCTGTGTTTATCATTTCAAATTCACGATAAATATCAGAAGATGGGAGGTGGGGGAGGGGGCAAAGGGGGAGGGGGTTGGGATGACATCAATAAAAACATATTCATAGCAACATGAGAGAGAAATAAATGCATAAATTTATACTATACATGAAGAAATACTTTTGTCTCTAACTTCACTTTTAATGACAGACAACAATAGTGCCAATTTAGTAATAATTACACAGTACAATTGTACAGTTGTATGGAAGATTAAAATAAAGAAATGGCCATAACTAAATCGACATTGGATAGCTCGGTTGGAAAAGCACTCCCTCACTATTAGCAGTCTTAGAAACAGTGCATTTCCCCTTCAATAGAAGTATTTCATACATTTTTTCAGTAATTGGATTAACCTTAACATGTTGTATTGTAAAACATGTCTGTCTAGTGGTAACCCTTGAAGTGCAATACAAAATTTACAATAAAGTCCAATCAGTCAGCAGTACATCAATGGGCAACTCCACTCACCCCCCCTCCCCCTCCCCCACTATCTCTCTCTTACAATCAGTACTTCCCCCTCCCCCACAATTAATACCAAGCTACCAATTGTTCAAAGAGAAACATTCAAAAAGGACTTTCTTAAGGTCTCTGATGTTCGTGTTCAGAAGCAGAGGAGTGTTAAACTATGGAGTCAACATTCTCAGTCATTGGAAATGCTTGGAAATAACTGTTGAAGTTTGACTGTGAGTGGCCATTAAATGACTATCTAGCATATTTTGTAGCTATACTGCTGACCTCCCAAGAGCTTTATATGAGTGACGTTAACTATCAAACAACAACAAATATTGATTAAAATAATCATCAAATATGTCTTTTGAAGTTTTTGTCTTTTTTACAAGTGATTCTGTCATAACGATCATCTCCCCCCCCCCTCCCTCTGGGCAAGACAGTCAGATAACCTTTGACCCAAGTATCAAAACAATAAGAAACATCCCTCAGCTGTGCTTATTGAGTAGCGACTGAAATGCCTAACAACAGCATCAATCCAGCTTATAATAGTCAAGTTTGTAATCCATTTTATAATGTGAATTGAGGAGATGACACTTCTTCATGCTTCCATTAACTTTGAATTGTTTCTGAACAGGCTGACCATTAAAAAATGATTTTTGGGCCTTTTTTAAAGTGGTAGATTAATGGGCCTTTTTTAAAGGGGTAATCATCTGATTAATTGCATTGGTCTGTTACGTATCATAAATCAAATTTGCATTTCCTTGTTTTCGGCCTAAAGTTGGCAATAACCCCATTGATATAAACCAATGACAGTTTTCTGTTCCAGGAAACAACTAAACCAACATTCACAACCTTTACCTGAGCCTGAAAAAAACCCAGCCAACTATTAAAGCAAGTAACCGGACAAGCTAAGAGACACCCTCATCCAAAACTGAAGGAGTAGTTCATCACATGATCCACACACAATGATCAACACACAACAGTTTCACCTAATAGGAAGAAGAGTCATTCTGCAAACACAACCAGCTAGCTGATTTAATAAATAATTCAAGAGAAATATCTTTTCTTTTAACCAGAGACAGGAACCGATGTTTCAAGAATAACGAGACGATCAGAGTTAAATGTTTCTTACCCTGACATGGAAGACGAGCTCTCCGCTGGAAACTTTAAACTGGGACTGGAACAAAACTGTGAACTTCTCCTCAGTAACAAACTGTGGACATAGAAAATTAGGTCCAAAAAAAGCATAAAACCTTTGTCCAACAGTTACGAGAGGTTAGTAACAATATGGTCAGACATGCTGAATTTTACATGTGTGTCATTTTCTACAGCATTGTTCCAAATGCCCCCTGCCTTTCTTTGGGATGGGGTGGGGGAAGGTGGGGGATGTACTAAATATCTTAACAGTGAATTGTCGCCCTTCTCCCAACTGGCATATGAAACCAAGGTACATGAATGTAAACATTCATGAGTTTTCAATAGCTTGACAGCCATTTTCAGACAATTTTTAAATGTTAGTATTCCCGCTATACTGTCCCTCTCATATCATGCTTCCAAGCACATGTACTGACAGTATGAACAGTTCCAAACCTTTATGTAATAGAACCAGGATATGAGTTTGTAATGCTCATACTGTCAGTACCAGTGCTTTGAAGCATGACATGAAAGAGTACCAAATGCCGTAAAGATGCTCGCGTTGAACAAACAAACCCCCAAAATCTTTTTCTATCAGTTATGGATTTGTTTCTCATAAAAGGACTGTGAAAAACACTGCCAATCCGAGGCTTTTGTCGATCATGAAGGATGGGTGGACGGTATTTCCACGGTATCAAAAATTTTCCTTCCCCATTGTAACATCTCTACAGCATTTCTGAAAAGGTATACTTCTCTTTCAAAAGCAGGAAAACAAAGCCCAAAAAGCAAGCTTTGTCTTTCGACAAAAGACAATTGGTCGGAAAAGTTGACCGACCCCAACTGTTCTTTCATTCACTTTCACAGTTGCATTAAAATAACCCCAAGTTCAAACTTGAAAGGTGACCTTTTTGGTACATGTTTGCAAACAAACACAAAATCTGCTTTTTCCACTCGACTTACAGTTCGTGGCCATCAACAAAGCTGATGCCACAAGATACAAGAACTACGAAACTATAAAAAAACGAAAAAACACGGAAAATTGCAAGTAAAAGGCCCTCACTGGCTGAGTGGCTTCTTCCTCTTAACAAAGAGGAATACTTTAGTAGAGATAAGCACTTAAATACACCTTATGCAGGGATGAGCCTGGGGTAAAAAAAAAATCACGGAACTTTGCAAAAGTTGCGGTATAGGCTCCAGTTTGCGTATGCTACAGTGTGTTAGAATAATAGTTTTTGTCCCCGTGGTAGAAAAGAAATCACGGATATTCTGCGAATTCGCGGAAAAAGCTCATGCCTGCTTATATTGCTATCTGTGACCAGAATCATATGGAGTAATCACCTATAGATCCTCTTCACTAAGAAAAACAGCAAAGAATATATACACAGTTTCCTCTGCTGGAGCCCTACACAATGACTTCCCGTTAAACAAATAAACATTGGGGCAATGTTTCGGTACTAACGGTTATATGTTGTTTACATATTCATAGTAACTCCATGAGTGTCGATCAGATGTTTTACTAGGCAGTCTGGTTTTTATTAATCACATAAGCATTTCAAATTCTGGAATAACTTGATTGAGTCGTGCAACAAGCAAATTTGGAAAAAAAATGTGTGGTAATGAGGGGTTAAAGCTTATAAGAAAAGAAAAAAAGCAAGAAATAAAAAAATAAAAAATAAAAAAATAAAAAAATTAACAAACAGAATTCTAGATTGCTAATCTTCATTAATACCACCTGTTTAGATGCAAAAGTGTCTCTGTGTCTAAAACAATTAAAACATTTGATTGATTTAGTCAATATTTCAGTTTTTTTAACATGGACATTACTCCACTATTCCAGAATTGATTCATAAAGCCTCTTGAACCTGTTTTAAAAGTCATGAATAAAGATGATGAGTAACTGACCTCTGACCCACGTCTGTCTGCCCTTCGGATCCTCTTAAGTGACTGTAAACAAACAAGTGTGAAAACAAACAGAATATAGATAAAATAATAATAATCATAGCTAACCTCACTATGGTTCTATTGTCTGTAAATATTTTGACAAGAGCTTTGGCATCTGAAGAATGTCATTGCATACTTGTGTTATGGACAACAGATTAATGAATACCTGGGTCCCACCGATGAATCGGTGGCACCAACTATTGAAAAGTAGTAAGAGAGAGGGGGGAAATGGATGCTATGGACGGAGATTAAAAAATTTCGGTCGTGACCGACATCTCACCTTCACAAATAAATAACCTAGCATGAACTTTTAGAATATGTCTATTGAATCAGTCTACGGTCTAGTGAAAATACAGCAGGACACTTTCGTTTCCATCTTTCGTAAAATTGAAAGTAGAAATTCATCTGTACAGTGTGGCAAGACCGTAAAAGATCAGAACGTGAAAATCCCGGACGTTATGTTTTGACCATAAAAAACCGGCGAAGTAACTTTTTAAACTTTTATCCTCACTTGTAAAACATACTAGGTAGGTATATTCATCAATAGGGACTGTCAGATAAAGAGAAAATTCAGTTAAGGGATTAAAAGTGCACAGAGGGTGAGAAGTAACAGAAAAGAGGCCAGGTATGGTTACACCTACGGTTCTCATTGGTACAGACTACAAAACCACTACGTACCATATTTCTAAATGTGACATTCAGCACCCCTGTGTCCTTGTGGTACTCCATAACGCCACAATTATTCAGGATATCTCCACTAGTTTCACTGAAAAGGAAAGAAAAACAAAAGATGGAATACTCGACGTGTGTTTCGAGCTACGGAAAGTACTTCGAGCTACTGAAAGTACTCCTACGTTGAGGTGTTTCGAGCTACTGAAAGTACTCCTACCTTGATGTGTTTCGAGCTACTGAAAGTACTCCTACACTGAGATGTTTCGAGCTACTGAAAGTGCTCCTACCTTGATATGTTTCGAGCTACAGAAAGTACTTCTACATTGAGGTGTTTCGAGCTACTGAAAGTACTCCTACCTTGATGTGTTTTTCGAGCTACTAAAAGTACTCCTACCTTGATGTGTTTCGAGCTACTGAAAGTACTCCTACGTTGAGGTGTTTCGAGCTACTGAAAGTACTCCTACCTTGATGTGTTTCGAGCTACTGAAAGTACTCCTACACTGAGATGTTTTGAGCTACTGAAAGTGCTCCTACCTTGATATGTTTCGAGCTACTGAAAGTACTTCTACATTGAGGTGTTTCGAGCTACTGAAAGTACTCCTACCTTGATGTGTTTCGAGCTACTAAAAGTACTCCTACCTTGATGTGTTTCGAGCTACTGAAAGTACTCCTACATTGAGGTTATTCAAATACAAGTCAAATTAACTACTTAATCAGACCAACATAGAACACCACCAGAGAGACAAACTCATTTTACCAAAACCTGTTAAGACACTTTGGTCATTCTTTTTGTCTTCAACAGGGGAGAAGATGATAATCAGGAAATAATTTAGTGCTCGAAGTTTGCGTCGCCGTTTTGAAGGCTCTGAACGTTATTTCACTGATTGTCTCCTGTTTGTCCCTCCACATTGAAAAGATTTCGGGATGTCCCTAACAAGTCAAAATGAGGTGCCACTGGAGTTCAACTGGTTCGGTGTAGTTTACATTATATGAGGTTGGCATGTTGTGTGATAGCAAATACTATACATGGTGTTCTAATTAGCACAGACAAAAAACAAGGCCAGAAACAAACACACACAGCAAAGTCAGAGAGAGAGACAGACAGATGGACACACCACTATCAGGTATTACTAATAATAATAATAATAAATGATACTTATATAGCACCAAATCAGTAGACAAAAGTCACTGCTCAAGGTGCTTTACAGAGAGAGCAGATTAATTTACAAAAGAACAAATGAAAAGATGGGTCTTAAGTAGACTTTTGAATGTAGAAAGTATTGCTTCCCACTGCAACAGAATTGCATTACAGCCAGCAATAGTTGCCATGAGGGGGCGTGGTGGCAATTATTGCTAGCTGTCAACTAACTTTCTTTTTCCCTATCCTTGAAGACATCTTTTCTTACTGTTACGCAAAACCTCACCACACCACACCTTAACTTGACCACAAACTATAAAGTATGCTCCGTGTCGCGTTTTACTACTATCAGGCGCGAAATTACATTCACAAACATTGAAAGTAAAACTCGCTGAGGTGGCCAATAATTGGAGGATCTGTCGTCCAGCAAAATAACCATTAAGTAGTTCCCCTATTGCGTTAAGCTACTAGTCGTCTTTAATGAAACAAATTAACAAAAACAAAGCCTAACAAACAACTATTAGTGAAGGGACAAAAACATCGCATCCGATGTGTGACATCATGAGCCAAATCTAGAAGTCAACGACCAGTGTAGGTCTGACAGCAGTGGGTGGTACTCACTTCATGTTGGCGCTTTCATTCTTTAGTAAAGCCTTGGCTTGGCTCTCACTGCAAGGAAATGTCATCAGGAAAAGAAAGAGTAAAAAGTTACAAATTGATAGTATTCGGTGACGTTAACGACTGAGGTGGCCGAACACGCTTTGATCTTATTCGAGATACGTGAAATGCTCCCAAGAGATTCAAACTGTATATGTATCGAAATGAGGTGAACTGTTTCATTCGCAAGATAACACGGTACTGACACGATGGCATAAACGGTTAGAAAGCACCAGAAGAAAAAAAATGTTTACATTCAATTATAAAATCTTTAGAGTGAAAATTAAGTAATTCAGTTCATTTTCTTTCACTTTCATGTTTTTGGAGTGGGGGGGATGATGGTTCCTGTATTGTGAAATTGTGAGTAACATTAGACATTAAGGCAGTCACTCCCTACATATGACAACATTAGCCTCCAATTATACTGGAATGCTGAATAATGGTAGGCTGCAATAAAACTTCTATAATTACTTTACTGCCACCCGCAATGCAGCTTTCCTCTCCATATTGGAAACATGTTTATGTTTTTAAGAACTCTTTAAGTTTTGGAAAAGAATCTCCAGGAAACTCCTTTTGAATTTTTGTTTTTTTAGTTCATGATTAAATGAGGGCAACAGCGACCACCTGTAAATGGTGGGTTTGGGCTGGGTTTGGTCGGTCCTTAATAATAAGTCAAATTTACCTTATAATGGTAGCTTTTACTTGTGGTGGTGTCATGTGAACGTTTAGTTTTCCTCCGACCAATAATCTGAAAAACAACACAGAAGTATGAACTCATGCCATCATGTATTAGCGTTGTCTTCTACACAATTCCAAACGTCATAAACTAATGGTGTGATTGGGTGGATAGTAAATTACTTACCTAGCCAAGACTGAAACAGAGATATAGAAGAGGGGGGGGGGGAGTGGAGGTGGAGTGGGGTAGGGGAGTGGAGAGGATGGGACAATGTGAATTTAGGGGCTGCAATTCCCAACACTAAATAGGATGATGCTTAAAGCAGTCTGATATATTGAACAAAATTTTTTGGGGACTTCATTATATCAAAACATTATTATTTGGTTAACACCTCTCCAAGAGAGGAGAGTTACTCGTTTGTTTTCAAATATCTTCACATTTCTGTCTGGTTTATTGAACAACTACTCTTTTAAAATAATAAAAGAATGAATAAATTCATCAATAATGAAAAAAAACAAAAAACAGCATCCTTGGTATAATTTTTGTACTGTGCTAATAAAGACACCCGACTCTCTCTAAATATTAAGTAATAGAATACTTTATCCCAAGACATCCTTATATTAATTTTCTCTTTGGAACTACCGTTACCGTACCTTACTGACGCTGAAAATCTGGTTTCTTTCTTCAAAACTTGTGGAGGTTGCTTTTCAATTATAAAGGTGCTGCCAAGAAAGAAGAAAAAAAGAAACAAAAAATTAAACAAAACATTTAATAAAATCTACTTTTCAAACATTTATTAATTCCAATGTAAAAGCAAGACTACTAAAAAGCAAACAAAATTTCTTAGCTGACAGAAATACCATGCTTTGAAAAGTTTCACAATCTTTACAGGAAACAAGAAAGAATCTCTACTGCATTTTCACTCTCCGTTTCCCAGGGCAGTGAACTACTCAATGAATTGCTCAAACTGATAAAAACTGATAAAGCAATTTCCAAATCTACATCTGCATAATCAGTTGTTTTTTATTTAAAAAAAAGAGTAATATAATAAAGTAAAAAATTGAAAGTAAAAAAAAAAAAAATTTTTTTTTTAAAAAATAAAGTAATATATATATTTTTATTATTAAGTATTAGAAAGAAAATCAACGCTTTATGCTTCAAGACATTGCAAATGCAATAGTAATTAACACCCACCTTGTGACCAAAGTTGACAGCAAGGTTGTAATCTTGTTGTCCAACTCTGGCAACAAGTCAAGACTATGCATATTGATAGGGAGCTGTTGTCTCAGAAGTTCTACCCTTTTGATCTGTTGTCTGTTTTGCCAGATGATTTCGGCCAGTTCTTCGCACCTGCGAGAAAGAAGGAAAAAAAGAAGAAAAGTTACGACAGCTGTTACCATATGATATTAATATAAACATATTCATATGTTTGTACAGGACAATGGAAGAAGTACTACTGCACTTTTACCTCCATCAAATCCATCAAATCTAACAAACTGATGATAACATTGTAGCACTGTGGCACAAAGCTCAGGGCTCTCTATATTCCATCGAGGAGATATCATAGAATGCTCAATCCTCCACTGAGCAGAATTAAGATTTAATTTGATTTGATTTTTTTAAATTTTTTTTATTTATTTTTTATTATTATTTTTATTAAGATTTACATATATATTTTGTTATTCATTTCATTTTTTTAATTTATTTTTTATTATTATTTTTATTAAGATTTACATATATATTTTGTTATTCATTACTGTAAAACAGCTTTTTGGGGGTTCGGTTGACAATTGCATCCAACGTACTGTACTTAACATCACTCAAACATAAGAAAGACTCCATGGATTACACACAATGACACCATCATGACACCATCATGACACCATCATGACACCATCACACACAATGACACCATCATGTGTTTATATTTTTGTTCAATTGATGATGGTTAACCAGCGAGTGATTGACAAATCCAATGTTACCCTCAGAATCTTTATGACCGGACGTTTTTTCTCTTTAAAATTTAGTAAAAACTCTCACATAAACAGGAAACATGAGAATGTCTATTAAGTCAGCATGCTGCCTAATGTAACTACGGAATAGTCAATTTATCAAGTGTGCTAATGACCTATGCCACCCTTAACTGCATTCCCACTGTAGACCCACTCCCCACCCTACACAGATGCATCATCCCCCCCCCCCCACCCCCAGCTGACCTCACCTTACAGATGATTCCTGGTACAGTTCTATAAAACTCAACCTTATTACAACAGCAGAGATTTAAGACATAATTTTTAAAAGCCATTGAATCCCAAGCCAAAAGGTATAACTCAATAACGAAACCTGTACCCATTTCAAGATGTGTTTGTGGATGAGAAAGAGAATAAAAATAGGAAAACTTGTGTCCGATAGAGTCAATGTTGTTCATTCGGATGAAACAATGGTCAAGTTTTAAACAAAACGTATCGGACGATTTAAAGGAACGATTGTGGGCTGTCAAATTTTCCCCACATATTCCAGGTAAAACAGTTTCCCTTTTTATTTCCCAATGTAATGGAAATTGAAAGTAGAGCTCGGCACGAAGTTGAATCGGGGCTGGTTTCAACAGAACTCTCACAAGGGGAAATCCCATGGTGCTCATTTCAACTGAAATGTGTCACACGCTATTCAACCATGGAATTGTTGTCAATAGAGCAGTGACTATCTAGTCACAAACAGAGAAATGGCAAGGAAACCAAGCAGCCATTTTAAATTCTACAAAAAGCTAGAGCACCAATTAAAGGCACAGTAGTAGCTAATGTCATATTTATCATTTGGACAAGTCTGTGTCTCAATGAAAGAAATTTTGGTGGCAACGGTTTTCATAACTGGCCCCGCCTCCAGACACTTCCTGAAACAACCGGGTGTTCGGCACGACGGTGCATTCAGGTAGTATTATGGCGTCCCCCTATATTCATGCGACCTTTTTCGTGCGGTACGCACATACAGCATCAAGCCTACATCTAATTTAGGCTAGGCCCTTGTCTAACTTCACGAAACTAGGTCTCCATCCTACCGCAGTACTAAGTTACACTATAAGACTAGAGAAACCACAAATCATGGGGCCGCAGGGAGATTGCTTGATTCCTCGTTCGCAATTCTGTTGCTTGATTCTGCGATCCTTTCACTTTCTCTGAGGTTCGGTGGTCAAGTGTATATATTAATAAAGTATCTACTATCTAACCACTCACACAAATCTTGTTGAGGTCGTTCTTGATTCGACCTTCGCAAGAACGTCAAATCGACCAACTTTTTACTTTAACACAGTAAGTCAATGGGCCTTTTCCATTGAGTTAACTGTATGCGACGGAATCACACACTAACAGTCCTTTGACTCGGTCGCGTGAAATCGGACTTGTTTAAGTCGATTTAAGTTACAGCGCACGGTTATCACTAACGGGAGAATATTAATACAGAGCTCCTCAATAGAAGTAGTAACTTCCACTTTGGAAATAAAATCAGTCACCGATTACTTGGAACAAAGAAGTGACGCATCATGTCTTATGGCACATATCACATAGGGAAAGGGGGTGTATATTAGCCATACCACTTTAACCGAGCTCAACAGAAGACTGGCAACGCACCCTCCATCGATACAGATATAAACAATGGTGTCGTGTGCAAATACTATAAACACTTTGTTTGCAGCACGACTAAAACTTACCAAAAAATTAAAATTCTTTCATCGATTCATGATTTCTCACGAGGAAAAAGGCAAAAGTTTAATTCCACGAACCAAGCTCACAAATTTTCAAATGAAAAGTGTAAAGAGACAAAAGTCACTGACCAAATATTTGAAAAGTTTGACAACATCTGAAACTCTATAACCTCAAACACACACATGTGTGTGAGCTATACAGATAGGGGAAAGAAACAAAAAAGGGTCGCCTTTGGGGGATATAAATACCTTATCTAATTTCCAATTGTCACGTTTTCTTCTTTTGTCCTTAATGTCGACATATGTATTTAAGCTTAATATTAAGATGTCGGAAAACCACACTGGAAACATACAAACAGACAATAAAGAAAAAAGAAGGGATTTCTTACACCAAATATTTAACTGAAGACAATTTAACCCACATATTTCTTAGTATCAAAGCGATTTGATTGTTGATGTTGAAATTCCAACCTTAGATGAAAAGGTTTCTAAAAGTAGTATTGTTGACAAGAACCTTGTTTTTATTTTTTATTGATGACACAACTTACAATGTAAAGAAACCTTCAACAAAAACTAAAAACATTGAGCAAATGGTATGAAAAATGAAACAAATCCTGGTAAGGGGGGGAAGGGGGGATGTTCCCAAGTTATTTCACAGAAGCCACATACCAGTACATGAAACGAGAGTCTACGAAACTTGCAATATGACAGTGTAAGGCTAACTTATGAGAGATTTGTTCTTCACGATGCTAATGTTCGTACACAATGTGAGTCGAGTAATCTCATATTAATTTGGAACACCCGCTACTAACTTGTTACTGAAGGGCTTCCACCTGTTTGCATTATCAATTTCCACTTCAGGGTTCCGACGTCCGAACAGGATCTTTCAGGTGACCGTAGCTTTCTGAATGCTGTACCACGTTTATGGAACTCTCTCCCAGTTGAAATTAGTTCTTTAGATTCCATTATTCAATTCAAGCGCTGTCTTAAAACTTGTGTTTTCTCTTGACTCTATTTATAATATTTGCTTATCCAGCATCCCGTAGAGCGCATTGAACTACTTTTGTTGGAGTCTGCGCTATATAAGACTAGTTATTATTGTTATTATTATTTCCCATTAAGAAGGGCACATTTTGCGTGTAGTTAAATGTCATCCTAGGGGAGTTGATTGCCCATGGGTTCCAGCAGAGACGATCCCGGCTGATAGAAGGCAATTTACTTGATAGTTTCTTCAATAATCTACATACAAAATCAATCACCATATGCAGATTTTCAAAGCAGACATTCCAATCCAATCAAAATTGATTTTTTTTTCTTTCTTTTTTTTTAAATTGTTAATCGAGTGTTAAGAAAAGGAAAAAGGGAGAAGAGGTTCCATATCGGTGGGGTGATGCACGAATGCTGTATGAACGTGCGACGGAAATCCTGTGCTGTGTACTCTTCGTATAGACGTTTGTTTACCGAATCAACAGAAGGTGCGCAAAGATAAAGGAAATATCGATTCACTTTGGACCTCCGGTTTCATAGTTCAAATAACACTTTATGTATCTTCTTACAGATAACAGAACCCATTGCATATTTAAACGCTACCTCTGTAGCATAGTCCATTTTATTTTCTTCTCTCTTTTTATTTTTTTCCATACCGGCACTGATCAAAACAAGAGAATGGGTGGGATTCTTTGGATGGTAGAATGAGAAGGGAAGGCAACGACCGGAGGAGCCGATCGTTGAGGGTGCACAGTGTTAAAAGATTACCAGGGCATACTAGACACGGTAGAATGAGGTGCTAAGGTTGTGAGGAGACAGGTAAGCGAGGAGCGAAGTAAATATGAAAATGGATAGATTAAAGGTGAAGGAATTTAAGCTGTGGGGACGTACCAGCTCTGAAGGGTATCCAGGTTACCCTCGGGTGGACCACCGATCCCAGCCAACTGCTGCTGTCTCTTCCATCGGATCAGCTCGTCCTCCAGGACACGGTGTTGGACTTGACCCAACAGCTCAAACGTCTGCTGGTGTTTCTGGGCCAGTTCCTGTCGAGAAAACGCATTGACGATGAAAACTATCCCTTCGTTCCTTGTTATGCTTAAATTGCTCTATCTCTCTATTTTAAAGAAGTAGTCCAGGTCAAAATTTCTTTTTGATATGTTAAAGAGGAACATAATCTAAGCATTCTGGATGAAATTTGCATTCGATTCCTATGTACCATTCTTGAGATGCTAATGCAGATGTCCGTATTAGTCTTATCTGGACAGACTGGAGGTTAGAATGGATCACCCAGAGATAGTGAATCCATGACGCAATAGCCTCGTCGACCTACCTCAAAATGTTTCATAACTTAAGGCGCGTTTCCTCGGATATGAAAACGTTTTCTTCTTTCAATGGTTCTCGTGAACGTCGCCTTGTAATATTTTTTGACTTGTTTTCCTCTGGCCTATTCTTTTAAGAATAATCACACTACATGTCCTACAGTGAACATTCAAGTTTACGTACTAGGGCTCAGTTCCATGCGGTCATGTAACTTTACTTATACCAGTTTGCAGATGATATCACTTGCAATAGTGACACAAATGTTGCTAGATATGAATATATGGATATATTTTCAAAATTACACAACATATTTAAGAGCCTTTTATGGAGGGTGAGGGGGGGGGGGGTTGAAGGGGTTTGTGGAATAACTGTTCGGATGAACTTCTTCATTGTTCTCACAAGTTTCCATGGTGACACACATACTGAGCAAGGCGACTCTCACTGAAGTTTTAATAGCAATCCTACTGTTTGATTTTACTGTACAGTCCCATCAAGTACATACTATTCTTATTTCCCGCACATCTACCCACACGTTCACACCTGTCTAAAGTTCACAGTTTCGGATTACCCACATTCGTCAGGGGCGTATCCAGGGGGGGGCGCAACAGGCGCGCGCCCCCCTATTGGCCGTCACCAAAAAAAACAGTTTTTAGCAAAAAAAATAATTAAAATAAAAAAAAAATTAAAAAAATTATCAATATTCTTTTGCATGATTTGAGCTCAAACATTGCACTATTTTGCATCTAGAGGCCTTAAAATTCCATTTATTCGCCAAAGGGGAGGGGGACACCCCTCCCCTTAGACCCCTCCCCCATGTCAGTCTCCAGCAAAACACCCCCTATGAACAAATCCTGGCTACGTGCCTGTATGTTATAAATATTTAAGTCATACTTAAACCATTTTGCATTTCAGACCTTCTTCGAAAGCAAAAATGTCCACCCCTCCCCTTAGACCCACCCCCAGGACGGCGATCATTCATGCCTGGCGCCCCCCTATTGGAAATTCCTGGATACGCCCCTGTTCGTGATAATCACAACAATTTCCTGAGATGCTCCATGTTGACCAAGTCGTCATGGTGACGACAACAACCGAGCCGAGATCTTATGATGTGTATACCATACCCCTTATTTCCATCCTCCCCACCGTTCTCCATCCCCCCCGCCCCCCAACCTATGCCTCCCTATAAATATTTGAAGGTATGATATATATACCATTCTCTTCTGTAAGACTTCCTGGGCTTCTATCTGGAGAGTACTCTCAAATTCTGCTTTCTTTTGCTGTAAGTTGGACAGTTCTTGCGGTTTGTTCTGATAGTTCTGCATGGACTGTATCATCGTCATTCTCCCTGCGGCACAAACGGACGAGGGAAAGAAAAAAAACACCGGAGTAGAATAATAAATTAGACTGTGGCACAATTTACAATTTACGACGACACTATGCACAGTTTTTACAGCCTTACATAGGACAGATCACACAGTTGCAAGATTTAAGATATATATAAGAATTGTTTCAACAGTCAATTCCAATATTACATTTGCTATTCGGTCTTCAGAGGTTCAGTGGTATACCTTTCTTGAAGGATTTTATTGGATAGAATAATGTATGCTTGATGTAAGAAGAAGGAGATGTTTATGACTGGAGAGCTGATATATTGTAGGCATTCACTACCCAATGTTATCATAATATGGATGCCCACTACATACAGGCATCATGAATAGAGAGCTATATTTTTAGGCATTCAGTACCCAATGTATCATAATATGGATGTCCACTACTTTTGAGCATGAAGGCTTAGATTAGGAGGTAAGAAGGTGTGGGACAGTGTGGGTTACAGGTGGAGTGGGGAAAATTTGGGCGGCGAGGATGGGGTTTGGGAGTAGGATGGGTAAGGAGTGGAGGGATAAGGAGTGGAGGGGTAAGGAGTGGAAGGGTAAAGATTGGGATAGGGTGAAGGGTTAGAAGGAGTGGAATGGTAAGGGATGGAAGGGTAAGAAAGATTTAAGGGAGGAAGGGGTAGAGGCAGAAGTGACAGGAGGAGGAGGGTATCTTTTTCAGTTACATGTACCACCTATAAGATCTAGAGTGCATCTATTACAATTACCTTGAATTCTCTGCATCTCCTGATACTGTACATTAATCATTTCTTGTTTCTGTTGCAAATTGTTCAAGTCTTTGGCAGTATCCTGAGGGTGAAAAGAAAAAAATTAAAAAATTGAAAAGTGCAGAATATGGAGACCTGTTTTTTTCTGTTTTAGAAGAGACAGAAGAGAGGAAAAGGAAGTGAGGGTCAAACACAGTTCAATCGGTCTCTGTTCGCAAACAGTGTAACGGACAGACAGACGATGAATGGATGGCAGAGATATGGCAGCGGAAACTGTTAGAGTGACATGAGTATGAATGTATACAGCTATGTAAAATGAATTTGCCCATACTCATGTGGAATTTTTAACTTTGGTTTGGGCAGGAGGAATTGCTAACACTCGCAAAATGCTTTGGTCGTTTGTTTTTTGCACAGCCATCGGTTCCTTCCAAATGGGGGAAACTTATTCACAATGTCTTCGCTGGATAAAAATGCATATCTATCGTACAATCTTCAAAATGAGCGCATGCTCTAAAAAATAACACCGACCACCTGCCAAAACTTGTAAATTGTTCATCATTCTCTGGGGGTACAGAACACACTATCCATTTATACAGTAAGATTGTATCTTTAAAATTACACAATGAAACTAGATATAAACATTAATCATCATTAAATATTTCCCTTTTTTAACGGTTATCCTTCTTCTTAATTCCATGCGGGGAATGGGAATCTTTTTGTGAGACTATCCTTATGCCTTAGTACTGTGGTTTGTATATTATTCGAGACAATTGAATTTCAACAATCAGTAAATAACAACCATTGATTTTAATACTACACTTGGTCAAAGCCATTTCCTGTGTTGAAGTTTTGTCTGACAAAACTAAACAACTATTATTTAAAGATTGACAATTAACAAAAAAGAACAAGAAATGAAAATGGAATTGAGGAAGGATACATTCGGCATAAACATACCTAGCGGTGGTCATAGAAACAGATTTTGTTATCCTGGAGGTATATTAAAGATAAATTAGCTATACATAGTTCTAGACTTCTAGTTGCCAAGCGATATAATAGGGTGTGTTTTCTTTTCGATAAAAAAAGCTCTCAAATCAAAAGAGAAGAGATATCGAACATGGCTGTCAAAGAAATGCGCTACGTATAGGCCAGTGTCAAAAATGTGGACACAGAATGTTATCGCTAAATAAGCTTTCATTAATATTTCGGGGATGAAACAGATTAGCCGTCGTCCTAAAAAGCTTACCCAAATAGTCAGGCAGTAACATAAACTTCCTAAGGTTACTGATTAAACACAAAATACTGAAAGTTTATGGAAAAGAGAAAACTAAACCTGTGGTCGTATCAAGCTGTTTGTAATGTAGAGGACAATGTTACACGGCAAACATGAGCAGTCATTTCCTTGTCGCAGTTGCAGACCCAGGATTTCTCAAAAGGGGACCTGGGGGGGGGCAAGTATCGGGGCCTGGGGGTTGGGGCAAGTAATGAGGCCGTTGTGATCCTCGTCTCATCTAAGCTTAAGACTTCTTTGTGACAAAAGTAATTTCAGTGTCAAACATTAGGACCTCCCAAGCTAGATGCCATAGGTTCCTGGAGTGTGTACCCCACTGTTGTACCCCCCTTGTGCACCCCCCCTGTTGATTGATATATGTCGACACTGTGAATTCCGTCACCTTGGACTTTCTCTACCTGTGGTTGGAAGGCTTCCACAGCTCGTCCGACAACCGACATCTCTTAAACATTGATGTGGAATTTCTTTTCCACTGGAGACCCCATCCCCAACGCCGTCCCGTTCTGCCAGTGGCTCCCCAATCTATCAGTGAGGCGGCTGTCTTAATGGATGTCATCGGTAGCTCTCCTCTTGGTCCACTCATAATCATCATCCCAAGAATCCAAAGATATATAACAAGCAGAAGACCGTCTCCTTTTACTTCTGCAGCCTCTTGGGGACCACCGCGATTTGGATCTGCTGTGGTAGCATCTCGACACCTGTCGTCTCTCTCTGCTTCGAGACGGACCTTTCCCCCCCCCCCCGGTGACTCTCAGCCTGAATTTGCACCTCTCTGCATCCCTGTTCGTACTGGGATCACTGATGAACCCTGCTCAGACCCCCCTCCCCCCCCCTCCGTTGGCGTCTTGGGTCCTGTTCTCTTCTCTGCTTGGAGACTGACCTTCTCCTAGTGACCCCCGGGTCTGTACCTCCTTGTGTCCCCGTTGGGACTGGACTCTCGAGGCTGCACTATCTTGACGCACCAAGCCCCCATCTATATGCACCCCTGCCGACGCTGCTTCTTTCTGCGACCCGGTCTGGGACGCTCTCCGACCATCTCTCTCTTTCTCCATACCGGTCGCACCAGATTTCTTTCTCTGTATTCTGGCCTTCTAATAGAAGCCTTTGCCTTTCCCTTTGGTCATGCTACCCGTACCTAGAATGCATAATTTTGAAACGGGGGGGCAGGAACCACTCCTCAAAACAGTCTCAAAAACCCTGCCATAGCCAAAAAAAGATAATTAATTTATTGGGCTGCGCAGAAGGAAGGGCATTGACAGGAGGGGTCCGGTCATAGAGGGCACAGTGTTAAAAGATTACCAGTTCTTTCTAGACTTGGAAAAACGAGAATGCTAAGGTTGTGGGGAGACAGGTAATCTAGGAGTGAAGTTAATTATTAGTATGATTTTCAATGGGAAATAATTTTTAACAGTCATCCGATCTTCGTTCATAGGTGACTACATTTTTGTTCAGAGAACCAAAGTTTCCTTTGAGGTTATTCTAAAGACGAGAAGCTTCTGAAAATTGCAAGCTAGCCAACCTCGCCAAATCTTGGGAGTTTCATACGACTTTGGCGAGATTTTAAAGTGAAGCTTTTGCAACTGTCCCAACTCATTTGAGACCACGACCTGATTTTGAGCACCTGGAAAAGCTAAAAAAAATTCAGCCCGATCGATGTTTAACAAGCCAGAAAGAAACCTTTCATGGTTAAACTTGTGACTGTGAAGATAACTTAAAACAACTATTTATTTAGCCAAATCTAAGTGGATCGCTGTTAACTGCAAACAGATATGAATTTTATTTTAGGTTTTTTTCTAACCAGTAATTAAAAATTCCAACATGTATGTTTGAACCACCAAGTCCCATCTGGTTTCCATCACTGTCAGTTTTTTTTCTCAAGCAGATTTTTACGTAAACCAGCAGATGGAACTTTGACCCCCCTCTTAAAATCATTGTTTGTTCTAGTTTAATGAATACAGACAGACAAGGATATATCAGTTATTAAATTTAGCCGACTGTAAAAGTCTATTCTGAAGTCGACGCTAATCTTGCTATAAGACAAACAGGAACTGAAGATTCGCAGACAACTGTCAACAAATGGAGGGCATGGCAAAGTGCTCCAGCTGTCTGGAATGGGGCGGCAGTCCAGAGTTCCATTTCTGAAGCTGACGATTACCGCCATGAGTGATCTACGTACATAATTCTACTGGAAGGAACTAAGATTCTAAATATTTAATTTTGACTTTAATTTTTAATATTTTTTATTTTTAATTTTTTAATTTTTTATTTATTATTATTTTTTTTAATATTTAATTTAACTTTGACAGCATGCACGGTTCACACGTGATATATCCGTTCATACTTATAATTTTCCGATAATGCACCAACGAAGAGCAAGTGCTGCTGAGAAGCTGCTTTTAGGCAAAGACCGGTTTCTCGGCTGCTTTAATTTCCACTGTAGTAGGTGTTGCGAGTACCTGGGTTACATCGCTATCATTTTATCGTACAAGAATTGATCAAATTAGGCAGGATACATCGGTAGCATCGACCTGATTCTGTTTCAAGAGATGGTGACCTGTTGATACCTATTAATATATTAGCCATTTGCACTTTTTCCACGAATCAAATTCCAGACTTTTTCATGACCAGAGCATGTCTTAATTATGGTTTACCATGAAGCCTACACACTAATGAGTCTGATGTAGTGTTAGGCTACCTATAGTATAGGCCTAAGTCTGGCACCTCTTGCCAAATGTATGCTAATCCCTATTGTTAAATTGCAAATTCAATGGGAAGAAAACAATTACACATCACAGGAAGATTATGCATCCAAAATGGGCTGCTCTAGACAAATATGTTCTTTTTTAACCAACACAGAAGTTCTTTCTTAAAGTCTCAGTACATGTTTGCCAAATTTGAACTTCGACCTTTCCAGCCTACTGCACTAAACGCTCAGTGAAAATGACACTGTTCTATGCAATTTCCATATCAATATTCATTATTTTTAATGAGTTATCTGTCGTTAAAAATTTTGAGTTAAATAAAATTCACCAGATTTATTAACGAGTCCGTAGAATCTACAAACTTCAATCAAAACTTGCGAGCCCCGCCCAACGGATCATGTGCCAATCATATCTCTCTGTTTTATTAACGACCGTCAGGCCTAGGACTTTCACTTTCATGGCTAGACTGTGTTAGGTCTCTTCTCTGGAACAGTATCTTTCTTTTGGTCTTACCGATGTAGCTTGCAAAATTGTGTCATTTCCTTCCATTGCAATGAATAAACAGGTGTTTTCAGACATTTCCTCCGTGGAATTGGGTCAGAAAAGTGGACAATACGAGTATATATAGGTTATATTTGTGTAATGAACATGCTGATATGGGCAGTTGCAATTACTTTACGGTAAATCGTTCGCGCCATAAAAAATACTTTCTTTTGATTGCGACAGCTTTTCTCTGGACATTTAACCCACCTGGTCAGAGTGCATTTAGAATAAGAAACATTTATGACTGCTTTATGACTGCTGTAACAATTTCCGGGAAAGAAACAACAAAAAAATGATCTGCTGAAAACACTGACCTGAGTCAACCAGTTCAGCTGGTCAAACCACGCTTTAATTTCTCTGTGCGAATCCGGCACTGGCATCTCATCAAAGTCAGTACTCTGTGAATTTAAACAATATGAGATCGAACATGGGTCCTGCAATAATGTACACAAAGCTGTAAGAAGCGTATTATTTATCCAAGCCAATCCCACTTCACTGAACGTCCAATTTTTATGTTGCAATTTAGAAATGCTCCAAAAACTTACAGGTTCTGTTATTGAGGGAGGTCGTAGAAACCAAACCGACGTCGTTGGTCTAGATGTGAGAGATATGACTGTTATATAAACAACTTCCCTAGACACATAAGAAAAACCTTATTCCATTTGGGAGATGTCCCAGATTTAATGTCGCGTCACACACAAGACTTGATCAAGTATAAATATGACACCCAGCCACATTGTGCTTCTATTTGTGTTGTTTTTCTTCATATATGACAATGTGTATTTCTCAAATGGAGACAGATTTTTGCATCTGATGAATCTAAAAATATCGAAGCTTTTTTACATTTCCAGTTTCGACGCTGTTAACGTAAAGACTTTGAGCTTGAAAATATGAAAAGCAAAAGAGAGAGAGATGTAATATGTCATCAGATGCTATGACCTCACAGATTTACAATTTAATTACAGCTCAAGCATAAAGACATTAGGACATCACCCTGTCAAAGATTGCTTCCAAAAATACACAGATGGAAGCTGACCAGAAAGGAAAACGGTTACTTGCTGTGTGGATAATGGACATCGACTGAGCACCGATCAACACATTCTCATAGTACAATAACAGCCCTCACAGATTTATATTTAAAATAAAATAAACCTGTTTGCAAACTGCTTATCCACTAGAGAGCCTGTGTAGGAGAAATGTGTAAAAGTAAGTTGGCCTGACGTTTCGATCCTAGCATTTTCTCTTCGATCCTGCTTGGATCGAAACGTCAGGCCAACTTACTTTTACACAGATTTATATTTCATCAACATTTTAATACAATGAAACAATTCAACTTACACCGCCCTGGTCGACCAATTTTTGTTCTGCTTCCAGAACGTGACATATCAGACGCACGAAATTCAATGGCATGCTGGAATACCGCATCTGGAAGGAAGGATATAAATAGGAAGGGGAAAATGTCAGCATGCGCAAACGCAATAAAAATTATAACAAATATAGGGATTTATTTACCCAAAATAATGCACAAGTTCTCAAGCAAGTTTCTAAAAATTGTTATCTGTCATGTTGTTGTTAATTGGAAATATAGTTTATAGAAATACAGTATATTATATCATATTTCTAATGATGTGCAAATCAAAGATGGCCAACACAAGAACACTACAGAAGCGTGTTACCAAAGTGTCCCTGAAATGTGATTGTTTGATTTACATGGTTCAAAAAACACATAGTAAACCCATGCAGTTTGTTATTAAGACAAAGTACAAACTCTGCTGGGTGTACACACATTTGTCACCAAATTGACAAAAGAGAGACTTTTTAACCTCGAACACACACCCCACCCCCCTGAGACAAGACCTTAAAGGTTGATAGGTTGTTTTGCACTTAAGAATAAGGTCAAAACTTCTATATGGTTTTAGTGGCAATAAGGACATTTTCAATAACATTGTATTTAATACAGATAGCTTCACACCTGACACTTTACACCTTCCAAGCTTTATATACTCTCTGTAGAAAAAATCTGATGGAAAAAATCCGCTCGAAAATTTGACAAATTAGACACTTTGGTTGGTACAATGAGAAGGAAGGGCGGTGACGGGAGGAGCCGGTCATATAGAGTGCACAGTGTTAAAAGGTTACCAGGACATTCGAGACGTGGTAGAATGAGGGTGCTAAGGTTGTGGGGAGACAGGTAAGCGAGGAGCAAAGAAAATTCCCTTTAATACTAAACCTGGTTCGATACAGTACGAATGCTACAAACATCTCCCACTGTTCTAAATGTGCAAACAATTAGTTAATTACCTTACCCGTTGATCGCAAATTCAGCTGAATACTGATTTTTTTTTGGTGAGATTTGTATTACACATACATTTGTGGTGGAAATTTGGGACATTACTAATGCAACAGGTGTTCAATAAATGACTCTGTGTAATAATGTCTCATACGTTCCTTGTTCCTACCGTGAAGGGTTATTAAAGACCGTTAAGCACATATTATTTATGTGAATGCATCGAGGAAGTAATTGGGGGCTTCTATAAACAAAACACTACTAACTCGTCAGCCTATCAGAATCACTTGACGACAACTGACTTGGTCTACTGCCTTACAGTACCACGAATGTTACTAATGAGTGCAATTATGGCTGGTTACTATCAAATGAATGAAAATGAGCACTAGTTTCAGATATGTCTCTTACTAGGCTGCAGAAAAGAGAGCGTATGTTAATACTGTACAGGGTCTATTGATCTGCAGTATGTCATAGCCAACAAGGTAGCTGTTCTATGCAGGGGGTTACCCATTCTGCTGCAGATACAACCAGATTAAACTTTTCAAAAGGAAGGGGAAAATGGAAGTAATATGGGAGGGGGGAGGGTTTCTATAAACAGACCATTCAGAATTATTGAAAAACTATAGCCAATACCATGTTTAATAATGTGAACCTTGAAACCTGTTTGACTTTGTAACAAAAATTGTATCTTTTCTCTTTTTAGCACTAATGTTAGCTATGATCAAAATTTTTCATGAAAAATTAAAACTTTAAGTTCCTTTCCTACATCCCCTTCTCCCAAACATTTAATCCTTCTTCCCCTGCCCTCCCTCAAGTGTCCAGAATGTTACCCTCTTTTCCAGGTTCTCCCTCCAGTCTACCCACTGTTACCCCCTTTCCCACTGTCCTCCCCGTCCAATGTCCCCAATGTTATCCCTCTTCCTCCTGCCCCCCTCCCTCCCCTCCAGTGTCCCCAATGTTATCCCTCTTCCATCTGCCCCCCTCCCTCCCCTCCAATGTCCCCAATGTTATCCCTCTTCCTCCTGCCCCCCTCCATCCCTACCCTCCAGTGTCCCCAATGTTATCCCTCTTCCTCCTGCCCCCCTCCCTCCCCTTCAATGTCCCCAATGTTATCCCTCTTCCTCCTGCCCCCCTCCCTCCCCTTCAATGTCCCCAATGTTATCCCTCTTCCTCCTGCCCCCCTTCCTACCTCCCTCCAGTGTCCCCAATGTTATCCCTCTTCCCCCTTGTTCTCCTTCCAATCTCCCCATTGTGACACCCTCTTCTCCCAGTCCTCCCTCCAGTCTCCCCATTGTGACACCCTCTTCCCCATTGTCCTCCTCGTCTGTTCTCCCACACTCCTTCCTCTCGCCCCATTGTTACATATCCCTCTTCCCCCTGCTCTCCCTATCCCTCGGATCATTTCTTGGATTTCAAACACACTTACCTGGAACTCTCTCGCAGTCTCGCTCAGCTTGAGACGGATCGGAAACATTTCGTCTCCGGTGAGGTCCTCTGCCTTGAGGCCAATCTGGTCCAGTAGCTCCTGTAATAGTTGGCCGGCTGCTGGCTCACTCATCGGGTTCTCCACATCGATGGAACTCCTGGGAGATAAAGAAAAAGAAACTCATGGATGGATCGTTACTCTGGCTGGCTGCTTGAGATTTGGTAATTGTTTTTCAAGATCAGCAGAAAAGAAATTGGTAAACGAGGTAGACAAAATAATTCCCTTTAGTTACTATAATTAGTTACGATATAATTAAAGACTATGTTCAGTCAAAACTACTGTATATGTATGTAAAATTGTTTTTGAGAGGCATTCGATAAGAGCCATTCGCCCAGATCAAAATTGCATAAATTCTGAAGCAGTTCTTCTCCTGAGTATGTGGCATTTATCGCAATGTCTAGACACATACCTCGGGTATTAACTTTGGAGAGTTTCTGTTTGACATTTAAGTAGAGGCCTTAAAAATGAGAAAACAAGGATAATTATGTGCATAATGGTATTGCACCATTATAAAGTATCCATATCAAAATTGGAAATAAAAAAACAATTTCTGCAAACGAAATGTAAATTTATGAGCGGGCAATTTCACAATGTAACCGTTTCAACATATTTCCCACCAGGTTTCCCCTCCAGTTTCATCTAAGAAAGCAGCTAATTATTTCAAACAAGTGTTGTTAATAAAAAGTAATCTAAAAATTGAGGGGGGAAAAAGAGGTGCAACAAACTAAAACACTACTAACTCATGCTTAATGTCAACTAACTTAGTTTTATGTGGCCTACAATGTTATTAAATGTGGATATGTGGCTGGCTGACTAACTACAAAATGAAAGTTAGTTTGCTCAGTTGAAAATACGTGAAGTTTGATATATCCCTTTGGCAAGATATCACATGTTGTATTAAAATGTACAGTATGTAATACAGGTGCTATTGAACAATATCATTCAACTAGGTTGCTGCAGATAGGGGGGTTTACCCATGCTGTAGACACAACCTGATTAGACTTTTCAAAGTGAGAAAAAAACTAAGAACAAAAAACGAATCTTAATGATGCTCTCGTATTGCTGACATAAGTCTTAAAGTTCACCATGTGTATTTGAACTACTTATATTGAACTTGTACCTTCCACAATGCAGGGCATGCAACAGTGCTGTATGGGGGGTGTGTATACAGTACTGTACGTTCCTGTTATTTGTTCTAACCCTTTGACTGATATACTAAACTATACAAACTGTAAAATAAATTACAAAAGCATTGTACATTAAACACACTCAAACAGGTTTAAGCACCTCTGGTTGGTTAATAAACTGTAGTGACTCCAACCAGTTAATATTTAATCTACAAGAAGTATTGGCTTAACTACCTGGCTTTAGACTCTTGTAAAACCACTCTACCTGTGTCAAGGATGGATAAGAAGTCATCAGCAATTCAGCATTGCTTCCAACATTAATATCAGCAAAGGTAATCAATATTGGCACAATATTTCAGCATATATATATGTTAGAAATTAGCTAAAAGTTTACAAAGTTACCCCAAGTTATTCCTAAACATAGAGGAGTGTCAGGAGTGAGATAGAAAAGGTGATAAGAGAGCGGGGCGGCCAAATGTCTGTCGAATTTAGAGTACGATGTGACAATTGACTTTCTAGCACAATTGGGGGCAATACTGACAACGTTTTTAGACAAACATTCGCAGTGCGGTGATGTTGCTACCCGTAGGCTTGGTAGAATGTAGCGCATGTGTAGGAGGGGACAGGTAAGTGAGGAATGAAGTACATATCCCCAGGGAGTCAGAAGTCACAGTATGCTACATTATTACTGATCACTCTGCAATTTAACATAGGAAGGAAGCAGTAAGGAATAAAGGCTCTCTACAAATATTTGGGCTTGTGTATAAGAGTATTGATAGCCAAGCAAGATGAAACTGACTGCAGGGAAATTATAAATGGAATCTGAAAGAGCATGGAAATTAATGGCTAGAAGAAGATCATAACCAATAAGCTCTACATTATGGGATACATCTAGGGATCACTACCAACCTTCCCAGGTACCTATATAGTGTAGAGGGGAATGAAATGAAACTGCAACCTTCCACACCACCCCCCCACCCCACCCACTCCAAACTTCCCAACACACCCCAATTCACCCTTCCCCAGTGGTGACTTTTAGAGTGAGCACTCTCTGTTAGCTTTCCCTCTAGGCATCCCTAATTTGACTAAGTTACTTGATATTCAAGCATATTCATATCACAAGGAAGCAGTTAGCAGCACACATATATATATTTACAATTAATATTGTAATATTCGATTAACCTGTCTGAATTCATTTAGTTGGAGCTTCATACAGATTCACTCTCAAAAATTTTGCAAGAAGTATACGAATTTGCCCAAGACTGCAGTCCGCTGAGTCCGGGGAAGCCCAACAACTTAGGCAACCTGTTCACTGCAGATTTAAATGGACAGCCTATATGATTATTGTTTGTAATGGAGCACTTTTCACTATGATTACACAATTATCATTTCCTGCAATAAGCTAGTCTACACAGATACCAGCATATACAGTATAATGACATTAACATGCCAGTGACATGATACTAATTCTGCTGTATGAATTCCATCAAAAAGTATCAGATATCAAAGAAGCACAACTTAAGGTCAAGTCTAGCCAACCAATTGTACAAAAATTCACAATACACTCATTGTCTTTATATAAATAACAGTATAACACAATAGTCAAGGTTAATACTGAACACATATGTGGTGTCTGTCTAACAAGAATCAAGGACAGAGACACCACTATGCTGTTGGATACAATATAGTCTTGTTAAGACCCTAGTATGAACAGCCTAATGTACCTTTCTTTTTCACTAAGGGATTTTCCCGTATCTATTTGCTGTACTACACAGAGAACGAACGCGGTGACACGTTCGATACTGGGGTCTTGCACATTCTCACAAGCTATCTTATGTTTCCCTTTGATTTTGGCAGATTTGCTTCCGGAAAGCGAAGAAGCCAATCAGGTTCTAGCCAATTGGGCCCACTTATCCAAATTTGTTGATTCAAGCCTGCCTCCACCAGTGAACAATCACTTGGCCTTAGAATGGTTTGTACACTGCGAGACGGTCGCTAATTGCTGTGGAAGAAACATGATCTAACATGACATGCCATTTCGTAACAAAAGTATGAATAGAGATTTTGTGGTTTGCATAAGTTCACGCCCCCTCTTTGGAGAAATGTCCAAGACGTTTGTATCGGACAGATCCTAGGGCATGTAAAATACAGTGGGCAAGCACAATCGTGGTAGTCAGAATCGGACTCTTGAGGCATGTACAGTTTGCACGCGAGAAAAAGAGTATTATATACGAGTTGGCCAAGACTAACGTACATACAGTATTTCATCTACGATACCTGAGTACTCTCAATGCATTCCCAGTCTGACGATTATACTGAACATCGTCCATCTTGCAAAAAGTATTATGGAGTCATTGCCGTACAGTTTCTTAATAAGCTCTTCAGAAAGCTCACAATCACACAGGGGAGGGGAGGGGGATGGGAGGGGGAGGGGGAGGAGGAGGGGGAGGAGGAGGAGGAGGAGGAGGAGGAGGAGGAGGAGGAGGAGGAACAGATGAGAGAAGAGGAAGCAGCAGGTAGAAAAGGCAGATGAAGAAGAGAAAGGGAATGGGAGAAGGTGGGATGAGAGGGGGTTAAATATGGAGGGAAGAAAAGAGAAACAAAATTATTCTATAATGCAAGAGTTTTTCCCTCTATCTACCACATATTTGAAATTGCTTGATATTTTCTATTAAAGTTCAGTACAGTAGACATCCAGCCTATGAACTTAATCAGTTTACAGCAGTTTTGGTTTGAGGAAGTTTTGATTTGAAGTCGTGTAAATTTTGGCATGTCCTTTGTAACCAATTGTTGACACAGCGACACACTTGAAGAAGACATCATTCATCATAGTTAATGTTAATAAGATACATCCAAGACTCAAGTTCCGGCTTTGCTTACCACAAAAATATGAAGCAGTCAAACTTATTCAAATCACAACCAGAGCATCTGGACTGAGTGAAGATCGTGAAAAGTGTAACACAGGTTAGCTTGGAATCACATACCTTAAGTCTGCATTTTTAACATGACTGAATTCTGATCAAAATATGAATTTTTTTTGGTCAATTTTCGTTTTCGGTAAGACCGTGCAATTTTAATGGTGGGCCTACACAATTATAGGCTACTGATTAGCCTACATGTTGCATGTGTTATACAAACCGTTGTTTCTTACTGTACAGCTCTATAAATTGTTTCCTGCTGTGGTGTATGAGAAAGCAAATTTTAAATGCTGTTCATATCAATGTCAAACATTATCAGTCTTACTTCAAAAGAATAAATAAACAAACAGTTCACATTTCACTAATTAATGTAAAATGTGTCTACT
>JAIPMN010001208.1:0-24069 GCA_020650975.1 Apostichopus californicus | reverse complement strand
ATTTTGACTGCGAAGAGGGTCAACTAATTGTTAACTCCACTGTGGAAAAAGAGGCTCAAAGTGCTTTGTTCGCCCGGCTGCATTTGTGACTGAGTAAAGCTGATTTTTGCTCCAACCGAACTTTGCAATAACACCACTTCGCACGAGCCTTCATACTCATGTAGGACACTCGACAACAGAAACATCACATTCGTAAGGGTTACTTCATTTTCATAATAATGTTTTTTTTTAATTGACTATATAGGCTAGTCGAATTATGAAGATGTGAAAAATAGCCTGCAGTGCGACGAAATTTTGAGTACCAAATGGAATCATTACTGATTCCTTGCTCACTGCCCTTCTTTTGAATAATGAAATAGGATAATAAAAAAGGGGTGGGAGTAGGGGGGGGGGGGCGGTTGCTTGTCTTCGAAATTTGTATCGTGCATTGTAATCTTATTTTGAGTTATATTGCTGTATCTAGGTTTGGTAAAATTTGACGACGAAACTGGAGCACAGAATCAATGGAAAGATCAGTTACTTCAAGTGTCTCACGTGACATCGCAATTTACACTGCACATGGAACAGTATATATCCAATTATTCACATATTATGTTCTAAAAATTTGTAGGCGCTGTTTATCTTGTTATAGTATAAAATTACACTTCATACAACCTCACGCAGATATTTCATGGAACTCCCGTGTTGTTTTGGCTTCATTCAATTATATATCACATGCATGTGAGGGTGTTATTCCGTGTGGTTGTCCTATACCGAGGTCAGTAACGACAACCTCTGTACCAGAGGTATTGATTGATGCTGATATACTGAAAGTATCGCCCTCCCATGCATGTTGATCTAGATTAGGGAGCCACAACTCCCTCGGTCCAGATATTCCAGTAGCGCGCAAGGCTGAAACTTATACACTGTGTACGTGCAAGCCCGGACACCCTCATTAACACTATTCCTGGTTCAGGATAATATCGCCTCAATATGCTGATTTCACATCACTTGTTGTTGTACCGTCTGTGATCAGAATCTGAAATTCATCCTTTTCCAAACCGGATTTTGTCGACCAATATCAAACTGGGGGCGGCAGAAAGAAAGCTGCACGTGACTGTAGTACAAACAGTCTTAGGCTACTTAAAGGCATTGAATACTCGCCCCAAATCGCGTGCCGCCCTCTGAAAAAGATAACTTTCCGTTGCTTGCAGCAAGTGAAGTTTTTTTCTTGTCGCTACAAAATGCAGACAGTAATGAAAAGTGATACCTTGTTACTTTTTTTTTAATCTGGACCTGAGATGTCCATCGCTGCTATGTACTGTGTTGTGGTATTGACCGTAGCTGCATGTATTGACTGTACACTAGTGTCTAATTACCGACGGTAGCAAGCTGTGTGTGTACTTTCTTGGATCGATGGTGATGTCTAACACTTCTGTTACACCTCATTCGAAACTAGGTCAGATTACCGGCATCAGACGTTTCTTTGTGCGCGAGTCTTCACTCCCTTTAACCGTATCCAACTACACATGTTACGAGTATCTTTGCATGTAGATTTTTAATCCGTGCAAGCTTTAACTTGGGACTTTTTACACGATTTACCATGCATAAAGAAAATGGGGAGAATAACACATTGTTTGTATAGCAACGGCCTTTTTTGTCACGTCTCTCCTACCGAGCATATAGCTTTCCGACCAAGGCGGGATCGAATCATTAAAGATCTCTCTGCTCAGATCAGGGTGGGTTGGTCGACTCTCTGTTTCAGACCAGGGAGCTGTCATTCTGTTCTGATGCAACCAAGAAGCTCGGTGCCCAGTATACATACACGTCTATAACCTTAAAACCAGCTACGGAAGACTCGCAGACAGAACGCAAAAAACAAACGGAAATCACGTTTTACATTCCGTTTTCTAGGCCTATAGCTTATAGCTTAGCTATTACCTTGCGGTGATGTTTTAGTCTAGAAGATATTGCCGTTCTCATGGTAACAATCAAATCCTGAGATTATATTTCACTATCTTTAGTCTTTATTATGCGGTATTTGTGTCGTGTTGTTACTGTAAGAGATACACACAGATCGACTTACATATATAAAAATCACAGCGACGGGTTGTTGTTATCTTGAGAAAGAAGTTGGAACAACACCACTGCTGCTGCACGTACAAATAAATTTGGTTATAGGAGTTGTTAATAATGACATGTATAGGTATATATGGGGCGAGTGATTTTCAGTGTTGTAAATTTTGGATATAAATCACTCATATAGGCTATATATATACATATAGATAGACAGATAACTGCATTATTAACATATTACGACGATCGACGGTGGCTATTAGATTAAAAGTAGGACACATGTTTAAACTATACGCAACGGTGTACACTGAAAGACGTTGTTGAAAGGGTATGTCTTTGGATTTGGCCGCCAATCATATCTGACAATAATACTCAAATAAACATTAATGCAAACGATATGGCACACTCCTTGAGATTTTATTTATAAAAGTATGTTAATGTTAAGAATAAATCACTATTTTACTTCGCTTATGAAAATAATGTCATCTAGACACTTGTTTGGTCAAAATCGAGATAAATATGTACCAAAAAGGAAAGTGGAATTTTTTCATTTTTTCTTTGATTGTCTTATAACTTGATCGACTGTCATCTTCTTTTTAATAATAATCAGCAGGTTTGGTCAAATTATTGGCCGTACACATACTGTGACATACACACCCATACATACACACATACATACATTTTTTTTAATACCGTATCAGAAGTAATTCATTTGGATGGCATATAGTCCTTCCAAGTATATACAATTGTTCCTCTCTCTAGTCCGTATATTTTGTGATGGTATTATGCATGAAGAACAATTCGATGTGCTGTCCCTACTACATGACGTCACATATTATTGCGCAATGAAGGTTACTTCAGCATGCAACGGCCTCAGGCACCTGTCAAAAAGATAGTATTTTGTTTCATACGTTGTGTAAAACTGAAGCGTATACCGCCACGACATATATACTTCCGTGTATTACTGCACGCTGCGAGCTGGCGTCCTACTCCGAATGCGGCAGCTGATAAAGTTTATGTATAGAGGGAGTTATTTACACTTTTATGATCGACGAATATAGCAACAGGCTTTTCTCCTGATTATCCAATCAAACTAGGCTTGTCGCAGTAAAAATGTGAAGGGTTCTTTTCTTTCTGTGTGTACGTGTGTGTGGGGGAGGCGGGAGGGGTTGGGGGGGGGGGTACAATTTGTTATTCCTTGTGTTATCGTAGCTTTGCTTTCTTGTTTTACCTAATACCTCATAAGTTAACCTACATTTGAAACCGTTACGAAAATTCGCGAAACTAAACCAATAACAACCGTATAAAAGTTCGCAGAGCGCGCAATACGGTTCCTTTCCACGGAATACAATGGCAATGTAAGTTACGTCCAGAACATTTTTAAGATTGTCATTGGCCATTCATCGGCTCGAACGCATTGCAGTTATGGTTAATAAGAAAACTTTACACCGAACCGAAATGGTAGAATCCAAACGGCAAATACTAAATATAAAAATTCACAAAGTCATTACGTGAACACCTACCAGTTATAACCTTCGTAAATACAACTGTAGATGTAAAGTTCAGTCAAGTATAAGTGTAGGACAGCTGCTTGAACGAGGTCTAAATATTGTAGTTTTCATCTTGGCTGTCGATCATCCATGCAAAAATGTATATATTATGCACAAGACTAATGTATTTAGCCACATTTGTAGTGACATGTGTCTCTTCTATTCCACCGGGCCTTGTAATATTTTGTTTATTATTTAACGACCACATACTGCTGTGAGAGTGTTTGTTTGTATCATGTCCTTTAACTCACCTGTGCATGTATGACCTACGCGATCATAAATATCTTCTTCTTTTTTAGATATTTTTTTTACGTCGATCGTTGCGGGTAACATCATAAATCTTGACTTCGCAAAATAGTTTCGACACAAAATATAGACATAATTTTCAGACAGTAGGCCTCGTTAGTATGTAACGCAAATATTGATTAGAAACGAAACGATATTGACGACGAGCGCAAACAATTTGACCTGGATTTGTAGCATCATTTAAGTGGCCTATATATAGCCAGCCTATGTTAGTTAGGTGACGGCATTAACACATGATGCAGCACAGAAAATAACACACTTCCAATTCCGCTTAGCTTCGTCAGCAATGCAGTAGTAAACTTTGTAATCGAGGGCGCTCTCACAGACTCAGTTGATTGAAACGTCCGGGGAAAAAAAATCTGGTACTTTTGCATGGTGTCCTATTATCCTGAAACAATGTAGATTTGTCTTCCTCATTTTCTTGAGCAAACAAGTAAGTTTGTTATCACCATTTTGTTTGCCAAGGTATATACGTTACATTAAGTATTTGATTCCCACGTACTGCTGTTGCCAAAGTCTCATATTACATCCGTCACTTTGTATGAGACTGACAAACTTGTGTACTAACAGTAACCCTGACTTTTCGAGACTATAGATGTTTTTGTTAAGTTAGAGTTAAAAAATTAAATTCGAAATTTTGATAGGAGTCGACGGTTATCATTGTATGTGTTTAAGAGCCACCGTAGTTTGCAAACTCAAGTTGACAATGACAAATCTGTGTTCCGGGATACATTTTGTCATCCTCCTTAACAAATTTCTTTCTCTCCTCTGCTTCTCTTTCTCAGCAATCCAACGATCACGACTTCTCGGACATCAACATCTCAGGCAGAGGAACAAGCCGACCGTCTGCTGAAGGAAATAGAAGCCTTAAGAAAAGATGTTTCCGGAAAACTTGAGGTACCTCTTTACAATTTTATTGGAAGGGACAAGTCAATCTTGCTCTGAAAGGAAATGTTCGTTAAATATGTCAAAACTTCTGTGTTCTTTTCTTTTCTTGCTTGTACTAACATTTTCTGTCAAATATAGTATTGCTAAGGCAGACAACCTGAAAACCTTGAAAACTGTGTGTATATCCGATTCTGGTTGTTACCCCTGGTTTGGTGCGATGCAATGACCATTGCATTTTAATTGGATATGGATGGGGATAGGGGAAAGGGAGGGAGAGGGGGGGGTGCATCAACAGTAGATTGCATGTGGACCCTGTGTTATCAACCCCATCCCTGTGCATGGAATAGATCATTGCTATTAAACTAAACAGTGGACCCTGATGTATGCCATAGCATTTGGACTTGTTCCAATAGTCACTCTTTCGTCTCCAATCTCTTGTCCTCCCCCCACCCCTCCTCTTTAAAAAGAAGAAATCTGTGACAGTAGAGTCGACTGTTTTTGCTCCAAATATCCTCTTGAAACCTGTACCCTTCCTGACAGCAAGTGGACCTGCCCATAATTAACTCAAGACTGTGAACAAAAAAAGTATATATGGATTATAGCATGAGTGAATTGACACATCCTGCTATATATACTTTGCTTCCCTTCTACTGCCTAAATCCACCCCCCCCCCCTTTGTCATCCCCTCCCTGATGGTGATGTTGGTGCCTCTCCAGGCCTCCCTGCTAAAAATGAATCCCAATTATGCCACATATGATGAGAAGAAAGTATTTGTGATATTCCTCTTTTGCTTTCTTTCTTGAAATAAAACCATACATTTTTGACATATCAGATGATATTTTCTCCTTTAGATTATAACCATCACTGTCACTCTGAAGTAGACGATGGGTCCCAAAACTTAGACACACTATTTCGATCAATTTGCATTTGTCGAAGGCAATCATAAACATTTCAATTTTTGTTTTTTGCCTTTGTCAGTCAAGACCTGCCAAATTGAAAGTTCTTTCTTACCACCCTGACATAGAATTGAAAGATGGACAACTGACATAAATATTCATTTTCCATTTCCATATATTCAGGATAAATCCAACAACCCTCCTCGGACAGCCTCTTCAATATCTTCAAATATGGCTCTCCCAGACCCATCAGCCACAGCCTACTTTCGGACTCATCCAACAGACGTTACCCCAGAGACTCGCAAGGTGGGTACCCTGTCAGGAAAGACAACACTCATGAAATTTTTGTCGAGGGATGAAATTACAAAGGAATGAATATTTTGCTTCTTATTTAGACCTTCCATCTCTCCTTTCTGACACTTTTCTTTTCCCCTCGGTGGATTGCTTTAAGCAAGCCGAAGGACGATTAAATTGACATGCTGAGAAACTTTTTGTTCTTCTTCTTAAGTTTGCATCTGTCTGTCCTAGAAATGTACTGTGTTGATACATGATGGCTTGGATGGGTGAAATGAGAGGGTAAGCCTATACTGTCTCTCCTAGTGGATGTATTTCATCATATGATATGACACACTGGAAGGAAATAGCTTTCCAAATTTCAAACCACGTACATATGCTACCTTGGCACCATTTTCTGTCACTGGCAAGACATATCCACCACTAGTGGCAATACATGGATAGACACCTAGGGAAATAAATCTCTGAAGACAAAAAGAAAAAGAAGAAAAAAAGAAGAATAATTGAAAATATCACAATACATTACAAAAAATGTGGATTGCATTTCTCCTGAAGGGGATGATTTTTAGATCATGGACCAAAAAATGTGATATCAGTAAGCCCCACTTTATGAATCTCGTAGCATGTATCTGTCACTCAAACGTCCGAGGATGTTTGTGATTTGAATTTCAGAAGACATAAATATCAGACACAATTTAAGCGAGAGTTTCTCAAGTACTGCTTCTGAATGTCTCAATGGCATCTTTTAATTCATTCTTTGACCAGATTTGCATTTTAGTGGGTGTTAAAGTAGAATAATAAATTACAATTCTCTTGGTTTTATTCACTTCTACTCCATAGGAAAGGGTTTATTTACCTCATTTCTAATTCAACTAATCAGGAAACACCGATATACTTGAAACCTGATGTTTTTGATTACATCTAGATGTATGTTTAAGTCATGAAAGTATGGTGGTTTATAAGGGACACGGTTGAAATTTTGACTTTTAATGTCACAATTTTTTCGAGCTTAAGAAGTTGGAATTTTACCTTTATTAAAGTCGAAATTCTAGATAAAAGATTTTGAGATTTTAAACTTGAAATGATTTACTTTCAGATTTGAAATTTTTACCTGTTTTTTGTTTTTGTATCATGCACCTAATACACTACCGTATAAATGTGAACAACAATAATGCGTTGGAAGAAACAAATGATCAACTGCGACTTTGCTGGAGATAATTATAATTAGAGAAAAGGATTTAAATGTTGGATGAACATTCCCTTGTGTTAATTGATTAGGTGAACATATCACTCCCACCTATTTCGTTGCTGGTTTGACAAACAAACTCAGTAGGCTAAAGATTGTTGTACCTGGATGGGTTAGCAAATTGTGTAAGTTTATTGCTTCTGCAAAAAAAAAAAGAAGGAAGTTAGAGGTGGAAAGTTTGACGAAATATACTTGGATATTGTTAGTTGGATGACAAAATACGATGGAAACACCATCTATTGCTCTGTAATTTTGTTGTTGTTTTGACTAAGATCATATATATTATCCATTCTATCCAATGAACTCTATGGAGCGGTGATACTGCACTAGACCCAGCATCACCGGGATCTAATTGACGCAGAGTCATCGGCTAAGGGTACCGTGGCTGAGAGTGTCAGTCAGAATCAGTATCTGTTTTATTCAATGAATTGGATGGACTTGCTATACTGCACTAGACACACCATCATTGAGACCTCATTGACAAAGTCAAGATGTAACGGTAATGGTTGGGGCTATGAGTATCAGTGGCAGAGCTAATATTTCTCGGGTATGGGCTCGGAAGACGAGTATCGATAGATAGTGAATTACAAACGAAATTTAGTCACATATGAAAACAACCGGTAAAATGTAGGGAATGCCAGCATGTGAAGCAAACATTCTAAAGTTTTCCTTGTATCCACTCCTGTATCACAGGTAAGTGAAATTTAGTTGTTTCTAAATAGCCAGGCACATTCTCAGATGATTTTTCATAAAAAGTAACTAATGCTCGTTAAAGTGAGTGATTTTTTTCATTTATTTTACCCTCATGTTAGATTGTAGCCTCTCACTGATTCCTTCTTTTCTTTCATGTAGATTGCAGAAAGGGAGTTACAGAGATGGCAGGAGAAGCGACTGGCCCCGCCTCCTCTGGATGCATACATGGTAAAGTAGATGACCCTCTAATGACCCTCTAATGACCCTCTGATGACCCTCACAGATCGTAGAAATAAGCATAAAGCAGTCTGTAGTGCTGCTCAAAGAAACAGAGAAAGACCAAATTTATTATTGCAATCTGAAAAGTGGACTCATAGTATGGTTAGCCATACCAGATATAAAGCTTATTGCTGTAAACAGAAACATTTCTCCATGTGTGCGATAAAACAAAAGTATAGCAGTAAATTTATTTTGGAATGTTACATGCAGAATAAGATCTATACCCACAGTATGCAGACTATGGGGCACGACCCCAAAGTGGGTCACAAAATAAATTGTGGGTTGGGTTGTAAAGTTTTACCAAAGTTGAAACATTTATCTACAGTTTCATATCTCATTTTACATTTGGCAGTCAACTTTGCTCCTCTCTGTGTATTTGTGGTGATCTTTTTTTTGGGGGGGGGCTCAGTTTTTTCAGCATCTTTCTGAAATATTAAGATAACCTCTCTTATCAGGTTTAGGTTTAGGTTTAGACTGAAAACACCACAGATCAGAGGATGTATAGATAACTCCTGCGATGAAATATACTCGATACTTGATCACCGTCAATCTGAAAATGAAACTGGCAGAGTTTGTCCAAAAACTCTGGTTACTAAAAATATTTTACTTCTTTCCACATTTTGACGCTCTATATAACTGAACGATGATTTTACTCTACTTGCACTAGCTTGTGATTGGCTGTTAGGTCAACACTTTTATAAGTTTTAAAGACTGGTTAATTTAAATTTAATTGTTTGGAGTAGAAACCTGAACCAAGTTTAATTTTAAGTACATAGCCAAAGTACTTAGGAATATCATTGGGTTGCTGTACTTCACGTGGGAGTGTTCCTTTCATTATTTATTTCCCATTTTTGTTTACCTCTCACTAGGTTCTTTTACTTTATTTTGTATCTGTCAGGGAATGGTTTAGTGATAATATTTTGCATAGTAAGTTCATTTTCTGTCTCATAAAAGTCTAAAAGTTCTGTTGTAGTGTGCCTAAAACAACTTGTGAATATGCACTTGCGTTTGCATGGAGAGTTGGCCATTTCTAAACAGTATTTTTGTTTGCCATATCAGAGAAAATTATACTCTAGCTGTAAAGTCAACATTTAATGTTAATGGGTTTAATTGTGATAGTAATAGATACATGTCCCTCTCTTCTTTACAGAAGAAGCACGACCATGGGCCTGCTGTAACTACCCCGTCACGACAGTACGCTACCGAGATGGACCCTACCAAGACTCATTTCGTGTCACACGGTGGTCCAGCTCAGCCATCCAAAGTGATATCACAGGCTGAAACCCTGCTGAAAAGAGTCCAAGCTTCAAGGATGTGTTTGGAATCTAACCTAGAGGTCGTTGAGAGGTCAAAGAAGGAGCAAGAATTCTATGAGGCAGTAGATGCTATGTATGCTGATAGGTAAGACTTAATATCTATATGTATTAATAGTGTAAAGCTGGATGTTACCATGACAACAAACTCCTCCTGTTAAATCATTTTTAGGTGTTTAAGGCTGTTGGAATTTGCTCATAGTTTGAGACTTTTTGTCGTAATTTTCATAACAATAATGAATTTATCAGTTTTAATTCAACAAATTTAGAGCCACTCTGATCAACGTCCATGTATGAATCCAAGAACTGTGTTTTTATACTCTTGCTGGAAATTACTTTGAAAGTTTGTGGCTTTTTCCTAGATTGGGCTTCCTATAATGGAAAAATATTTCACGTAACATCAACATTCTTTTCATCGCACAGTTTCCGATGATTTTTTAAACTGTCTGTAAACCTGGGTAATCTTTACACGATATTTTTCCTCTTCATTTTATTAGCGATTCAGCTGAGAAGACAAGGCTCAGGCAGTTGGTGGACGACTACATCACTCTCGTTGATTCTCAAGTCAAGGTAAATTCAGAGGCACTCAAATCTTGATAATGATATTGTTCGTATTTTTTATAAACTTAAAAAGAGCAACAACAAAATATATTTGGTTAAAAACAGGATACAAACCAGTGTTGTCAGGGTTACAAGTCCGGCACTCTATCAACTGAGCTATTCTGCCCTTATAGATGACGGCACAACCCCTAAATTAATCATTTCTTAGCTGGGAGGTGCTAGTTAGAAGGCACAGAACCGTGCATACCTGAATGGACCTCATACCTCAATAGGTCACACCACAATCCAGTGAATTGATTTCAAGAGAAACCAGCTCTTTATGTATATATATATATAAATATAATGAAATATATAGATATATATATAAAGTAAATGAAGAATGAAAAGTGTGAAGTTATAAACAAAGAGTATGCAAAGGTACTGAGGCATCATTTTCTTAATTTTGAAGACTCATTACATCATATTTCAGTATCAAGTATCAAGATGAGGGGATACATACATAAGGAGGAAATTGTCTCTCTCACCCCCCCCCCCCACTCCCTACAGTTCCTGAACTTTGCCCCTTTTACCTTCCTGTGAAATAAGTTACTCTCCCTCACCGCACATTGTTGTTCATCCCAGCCTCAATGTTTAGTGTTAAATATTCTCTAATATCAAATCAAAAAGTGGAATATCATTTTTGTTTCATTTACAAAGGAGGAGTTAACTCATCATCATCCTCATCAGAGACAGAAGTCTAACATTCCTCATTCTCCTCCGACCAAACTCTCTCCCGAGAAGTCTGAGAAGGTAAAACCGTCCGCCAAAGAAAAGGTCAAATCTACAAAACAGATAAAGAAGAAAATCACAGCCAGGATTGACACGGGTCTCAGGAAACCCAAAACCGATGATGAAGTCGGTAAGGTTACCAAGGAGACAGCCTCATCTAGATATAAAGATGCCAGAGAGAAGAAGGAGCCGAGAAAGCCGCAAGATAAGGAGGTAAGTCAAAGTTTTTTTGTTTTGTAATCGTTGAAGTACAGTCAATTTGTGAAAGAAGCAAGATATATGTTAGTTTTATCCTGTTACCTGTTCAAAATGTTTGAGAATGTTATGTCCACTTAAAGGTAAACTGAAGGTTTCCATGTCAAATTTGCTTTGAGGAAAATTCCAAGTTGTCAGATGTTTCCAAGTTTGATATAGTGAAGGAAACACAGTCAGCTGTGTCTTTTTAAAACTGAAATGTGAAGGTTTCAACATTCTCCAACTATATTAACAAGTTTTGTAAAACTTTGAAAGTCTTGATTTTTGTAGGATTTGGCACTTTTTGTGTCAAGATAAATGTTACTGTCCTCTACGGTAGTGGTGTGCCTTTTGTAGATGATTGGTGTTTTTTTTGTTAGACTTTAACTCATTTAGAATTTTTATTTTGTCAAAGTGTCACGAAACAAAATGATAAACTGAGAATAAAGAAAGACAGTTCACAAACTGCTTATCAACTTGAAAAATGAAAGGGTCTGACATAAGAGGTTTGTCTTTCATGTCCAGGTCTCAATCTTTTATTCAGAATTAAATATTGAATATGAAGTTTAGTTTGAATTTTAATTCTTCCTTCTTTTCTTTCTTACTTGTCGCTAACCTTATTTTGAATAATGATGCTATTGTTTCAAAAAGTGTCATGTTCAATGTGGTCTTCTTTCCTTGCATTTTTTGCCCCAATATTGTTTATATTTTTCTAGATACCAATAAAATCCTCTGGACCTCTTGAAAGCTACAAGGATGAAAGATACCTATCTAGGATCTACGGCCAGAACTTACTCTTCCAAGGTCAGAGGTCAACCCTCCGTGATGCCCCCTACCTCCGAATAGCTAACCAGAGCCCCCAGACCAAACGAGTCAAGATGTCCCCTTCCAAAGATGGTAAAGACCCTTTTTTTATCAAATCTTGTGGTATTAAGGTATTAGTATATTATTAATTTTATTAGTGTATTATGTATTATTAGTATTTTATTAGTATTTATTAGTATTATTAGAATTATTAGTATTATAAGGTATTAATAAGGTATTAGTGTATTATTAATAACTGTAATATTAAGTTTAAAATAATTGTTTGTTAATTTGAATATAGCATGGTAGAAATATAAAACATAAGTTGGAATCATTCAAAACAAGAAGGGGGAAGAAAACTTTGTTCCTATAAAAAGCCAAGGTTTCTTTTAAATGTTTGGGACGATTGTACGACCAAATAGCTCCCCTCTGACCGGTACAAGATTGTGTGTTCAAATTAAGGTATTATCCTATTTAATATTTCTATCTTTTTACTTGCAACCGGCAGTAAACACGCGTGCCTCTCAAACTCAAACTGGTTTGAGATACACGGAATCTCAGGTACAAGTGCAACGACCAGTTGCTGGACAAACGATGTCACCACTAAACGAAGAAAGTCAAGAAGAAGTATATCAAAGTATGATTTGTTCCCTGTTAAGTAAGAGGAGGACTGTGAGAATGGGGTTAGGGAGAGGAGGTTGGCTGACGAAAGGTGGCCAGCGGAGGGGGTGTGGGTGGTTTGAATAGGAGGTGATGGGTTAACCAGCTGAGGGATGAAATGGTTCTTTTTTGAATTCAATAAAATGTTTCTAATAAATAGAGTGAAGTTGAAAACTTCTATTATAAAAGTGGATCAGTTTAGAATTAACAAGGCAGAGGACCTAAACTAAAATAAATAACTGGATGAAAAGAAAACATTTTAGAGAGAATTTGTTCAAATTTTTTAATTATCTCTGCGTAGTCCTTAAAACAGCATTTTGGTCAGAAATTGCTTTATAGATGGGGTACAGTATTAATCCACAGGTGAAGATAAGATAATGTACATTGACGCCTAGTTGAGGTGGGGGGGGGGGAGGAATAGTCACTACAGTCAGGGGGTTCAAATTAGGGGCCCAGAGAATGATAGGATAAAGGATAAGACATCGATAAGGGGGGTCTCTGGGCCCCACCTGGCTCTGGATGGCCCTGTGTTTGTGTCCCACACATTAAATGTGTCTTGGCTAATTTCCTCTCTTTTTCTTCTTTTTTTGCAAATTTGGTGAAGTGAAGTAACAGGTTCAGATATCTTATCTTGCCTGTGATGATGGTGAATGATGCCAGTTTGTAGCCGATTTAATACAATTTGCAAGTTGTAAACACAAGCAGTTGCCAAAAGACAATATCATATCTGTATATTTTGTCAGATTTAAAATAGTCACGGAAACATTTTATAAGGAAAAGTGAATTTAAGGGCTTGGTTTACAAATGGTTAGAATTTACATTTAACATGTGTACATCCTTCTTTGCTTTCAGGATACCTTGCAAATGCCGATAGACTCAGGGATACGGCCATCCCTCTAGGCTCTCCCCGGTTCGGAGGGGAAAGACGAGAACCGTTGGTGATTTACACTCATCAGAAGCAGAATAATGTAGCCGTGGTTAACGTGGTCAGCCAGAAACCGCAGCTAGAGATAAAGGTAAATGTGACTTGCATTATTCATTAATAATATCATAACTCCATTTTCAAACTTAATTTTACTATTTATTACCTAAGATTACAGGCCTAGAATTTCACAATTTTAGCATCTGCCAAAAAATGCCAGTAAATCAAAATGTTTCTTCCTAAAAATCAAAGATGTGTCTTTACTGGCAGGCAAAAGGCCAGTGCTTTTATATCCTACAAGCAAACAGAAAAATTCACTGGAATTTTAGCTATTGTTAAAAATAGCCTTTTGAGGCCTTGATTAATGTGAATGCATTGCTCTAAATGGACACCATGAAGCATTTGTGTTTTTGCCAGCACCCATAGAGCCAGCTGGTAATAAGCATAAGTTTATTACCTTATGTCAAATTATATATGCAAATTTATGTAAACAGGCCTCTATAAAGCTGTTGCAAGCATTAAAATAAGTGTTGACAGTTTGAATAGGTAGTTTTCCTCTCAGAGAGCAGACTTTGCAACAAGTCTGGTTGGTGACACTAATGCAAAAAACGTGATTATATTTAGTGGAAGACATGGTGGAAATCTCAAAAAGTTTCTGTGTACTGACATACTTTAAGAGTGGCAGTCTGCAAAATATGCGGCATGATCGATAAGTGGGCCGGGAGATACTTTGGGTAGGTTGGTGGAATGTTTTCCAGATGTCAGATAAATTATATATACAGTTTTCAGAGTTGCTGAGAGAGACTTGTTTAAAGTCGAGTCCATAGTCTGAGCTAGCTTTAGTGCATTCTGAATATCGATTGTGAAGCTTCGGTGTCTGGTGGGTCATGACTCAGTCCTCATAGAAGATCCTGGGTGGTGGGCCTAACATTTTGCAGACCACTGTTTTAGAACACTCTCCACCTTGTGGTCTACACACAATGATTGCACTCTCATTACCCTCATTGTGTGGTAACTGCTTACGGGTAAACTATCTAGTGAGTTCTCTTCCAAAGTATCTGTAATTTGATGTCAAAAGTCAGCTGTATACATCTCCACCTCCCCAAACCCATCTCTCACTAGCTCATTGTCCAAACAGAGTTCTTTGTTTACAAAAGAAGAGCTGGCTTACTATCTTCTTCATTCTTTGTTGATAATGATCATTCTAATGTACTCTTTTAACCCATCTGGGGACCCATCAAGGAACCCATCAAGGAACCAAACATGATGTAAACATATCAAGGTATTTTGAGTCTCTCAAGAAAACAAAATCCTGTAGACTTCTCTATTCTAATTAAAGTGACTTGTTTCCTTGCTTAGGATAAACTCTTTATCCCTCAAAGCCTCTTCTTATCCTCACAGCATCTCCCTCCGATTGATATTGATACAGAGGTCTCGTCTGTATCAGAGGATAAAGTCATCTCATCTTCCCCTCCTCCGCTTCCTCTTGAGGTAAGTATTTAGGATACTTTTCTAGATGGAAATCTGAGTTAAGTGTTCTTATTTTTGACATGTACTAAAAAAAAAACGTTTTTATTCTTGGCATGTACATAGCTCCCATTCCACAATTATCTGGAACATGTTCTGTAGAGATGCCATGATGATTTGCAATCAAATAATGACTGTATTTTTATCCACAGCCTGAAGAAACTACAAACTTTTAACAAATTTGTTGAAAGTTAGAGCGTATTTTAAGTAAAAGAGTTGTTTCTTGGGGTTGAAAATTTCATTTGTTGTACAAGAAAGTTAAACAAAGTTTGACTTCACAAAAGTTTTAAAAAACCTTGTGATTTTATTTTTATTATCATGAGATGATGACATCTCAATGCTGCTCACTCTATCACAGAAATGTATTAACGGACCATGTATAGACTTCACAGAACCAATCATGGTTTACACACTGTATGAAGGAAGTTGGGAAAAAGTAGGGAAAATGATAACAAGTATTTTCTGGGTCTTGAAAGTTCTTAAATTTGTTAAATGATGTCTATAATATTTATAAAAGGTTTCTGTTTTTGCTGAAAACATTTCCTCCTCCAGAAGGGTTGATTATGGATGTATACTCTCATTTGATACGTAATTTTGCGTAAAATCGTTTAGTTTAACGATACACGTTGGCATGCAGTTTGCAAGATTCACCTTTGTTAGGCCTACTGGAAGGGTAGGCTAACATCATGTCCTCATTTAGTATGTAGGATTCACAATACATTATAAAATATGTGTTTGGTCTGGAAAACATCTGGATTTGATTTGTTGGAAAAATGTAGGAACCTTTGAATATAGTCAAAGTGCAATAAGATGGGGACACAAGAAGAGAATTGTCTAATAAAACCACACTGATAATATATGAATGTGAGTATTTCAAAAGGATAGGTTTTAGGCAAGTTATTTAGTGTTGGTACGTGATAGTCCATCAAACAGTCATGGGTTCGGTTTCCGAGTATATGTCTTTGTATATGTCTTTGGATGATTACAAAATCCACAATTTTACGTTGTTTTTAAAGGTATTACATATCTACCAGTTGACTATTCTCAATCTTTCTTTAATAACCCAGATTAGAGAATATTAGATAATGGTTACATCTAAAAGTGAGACAACTTTTTATGAATGTTTTATCTGTAATATTTTCATCTAACTTTTAGGATTTTGAAACTCAAGATATTCCTGGTGGTCGTGATTGGATACATCAAGATGAGGTGGGTCAAATAATTATTTTGATTTCAGTTTACATTATTCTATATATATTTTTACAGTACTTATGTTGGGTTTGTTTCATATCGATATTGGGATTTTGGGTAACTCTCAGCTCAACATGCATGTAAGTCAGCACAATGGAATGGAAATCTAATTGTATTTTAACAAAGAATATACATCATATTGCTTGATATACCTTTAATTGGGAGATATATCATCACTTTTATTGATAGCATTAAAAAGTAAGAAGAAATTGTGAAAGCAACTGATAGTGGTTTTGAAAGTTAACAACTACTGTACTTATACAAATCAATAAAGGATTCTCTGAGTTTGATTTCATCTAGAATTCATGTATAACGTAAGCTCATGTCAAATACCCACTGTCTACATCTCTATTTGGAAAATGATAATTAAAACCTCTTCTTCTTCTTCTGTATAGCTCAGTGAATCTGAAGAAGATGACGTCCCTGCTTCATCCGGGGTAGTCTCATTTCAAGGTCACCATGACAATAGGAGGAGGGAGTATCATGGTCCCCCTTTCCCACCTCAGGCTCCCCCTCCTCGTCCTCCACCCCAGCAGCCGAGGTCCAATGATATAGCAGCTCATCTACAGAGGAGAGATTTGTTAGAACACAGAGCAGTAGAATGGTATGTAGAGTCACTAAACACCAGAGAATGAAATACCTGGTTCAACAAATATATTTTGCTTGGACTGTGATATTTTGCTGAGACTGTGATATTCTTGTAAGTAAGGTTAATGTTGCAGCCCGAAATGATTTTGTTAGACTTGCCAAAAATATACTTGCCTGCAAAGATCATACTCTACATTGTGAACTGACCTCTCTGTACAATAATACAAAATACAATTTAAGAAATCCTACACTCACTCCAATTTTAGAATCACACTTCTTAGAAATTCCTTCATTTACAGAGCTGCACTTTTTACCCAAAATGGAGTTTTAGAACCCTTGTTATAATCAACATCAACATAATAACACCAAAGCTTTAAAATTTTATTCCAATTTTATCAGCATTATGCAAGAAAGTATTTTAGTGCAAATGGTGTTATCATGATCATCTTTAGATTATTTTAATATTTATATCATCACCACCCTATTAGTATTTTCTGTCAACCAATTTCTAACCATTCTTGGCTGATGAGACAAATTATTCAGCACTTCTCCTCCCACCCCGAACCCCCACCTGCCCCCACCCCTCACACTCCCCCTTCAATCTCAAGGCCCCAAGAAGATATTTAGAATGGTTTCTAATCTTGCAGGATAGAGCAAGAGTTGATGGCTAAGATGATTAGTGAGTTCCACAGCAGATTATCTCGTCCTGAACAGAGACCAGTCAGTCCTGACGAATCATTACCGCATGCCAGTCATACTGGTAAGTCACGATCATATCCTGTGTTAAACCAGAGGTGATATCCTGTGTTACACCAGAGATGATATCCTGTGTTACACCAGAGATGATATCCTGTGTTACACCGGAGATGATATCCTGTGTTACACACCAGAGATGATATCCTGTGTTACACACCAGAGATGATATCCTGTGTTACACACCAGAGATGATATCCTGTATAACATCACAGATGATATCTAGTTTTACACCAGAGATGATATCCTGTGTTACACCAGAGAGGATATCCTGTATAACACCAGAGATGATATTTAGTTTTACACCGGAGATGATATCCTGTGTTACACCGGAGATGATATCCTGTGTTACACCAGAGATGATATCCTGTGTTACACCAGAGATGATATCCTGTATAACATCACAGATGATATCTAGTTTTACACCAGAGATGATATCCTGTGTTACACCGGAGATGATATCCTGTGTTACAACAGAGATGATATCCTGTGTTACACCAGAGATGATATCCTGTGTTACACCAGAGATGATATCCTGTGTTACACCAGAGATGATATCCTGTATAACACCAGAGATGATATCTAGTTTTACACCGGAGATGATATCCTGTGTTACACCAGAGATGATATCCTGTGTTACACCAGAGATGATATCCTGTGTTACACCGGAGATGATATCCCTGTGTTACACCGGAGATGATATCCTGTGTTACACCAGAGATGATATCCTGTGTTACACCAGAGATGATATCCTGTGTTACACCGGAGATGATATCCTGTGTTACACCGGAGATGATATCATGTGTTACACCAGAGATGATATCCTGTGTTACACCGGAGATGATATCCTGTATAACACCAGAGATGATATCTAGTTTTACACCGGAGATGATATCCTGTGTTACACCGGAGATGATATCCTGTATAACACCAGAGATGATATCTAGTTTTACACCGGAGATGATATCCTGTGTTACACCAGAGATGATATCCTGTGTTACACCGGAGATTATATCCTGTGTTACACCGGAGATGATATCCTGTGTTACACCTGAGATGATATCCTGTGTTACAACAGAGATGATATCCTGTGTTACACCGGAGATGATATCCTGTGTTACACCAGAGATGATATCCTGTGTTACACCGGAGATGATATCCTGTGTTACACCAGAGATGATATCCTGTGTTAGACCAGAGATGATATCCTGTGTTACACCGGAGATGATATCCTGTGTTAGACCAGAGATGATATCCTGTGTTAGACCAGAGATGATATCCCGTGTTACACCTGAGATGATATCCTGTGTTACGTCTGAGATGATCTCCTGTGTTACGTCTGAGATGATCTCCTGTGTTACACCTGAGATGATATCCTGTGTTACACCTGAGATGATATCCTGTGTTACACCAGAGATGATATCCTGTGTTACGTCAGAGATGATATCCTGTGTTACACGAGAGATGATATCCTGTGTTATATTCGAATATATGTGTTAGAAATTGCCGGTAGATATTATATAAGTTATTACCGGTAACTGTGAATGATATCAAAAAGATTCTCTTTAAGACATGATCTAATCAAGTCGCGCATCTTTATCAAAATACCAGCATCTTATAATATATTTTATTCCATGCTATGCTGTTTCTTTCTATCAATGGCGGTATATACTATTGCTTGGACAACAGACATTTATGAGCTGTGATATATACCATAATGTATCATATGTTTAGCTTAATGCTATGCCACAATGCAGCTACAATACTAATATACTAAACAGCCACATTCCCACTTTCATAAGGCCTCTGATTCCGGGAGTGAAAAGTAATGAATATTCTAAAATATCGTTACGATGCATATTAACCCAAATGTAGGTCACAGTTGCATTGTAAACTACAGTCACGTTTTGTAAGCTGCAAGTCAACACCTGTCCACCGAGTAGCTTTATTACCGTATAAAGTCAGCTGTTCGGATATTACTAAAGTTTTTAGCCCCGAGCGGGATTTGGGATAGAACATGCCATGAGAACTGTCAGAACTTTCACACAGCCAGTGTGTTTAATATGTAGAATTCATAGTCAATTGCTGTTTCTAAACGATTCTAGTCTAAGTTGTTCCCGAGGCAGACCAGGATTAATACAGTGTATGGGTATTTAATAAGTAATATTGAAACTATTTCAATAATCAAAAGTTGTATATCTGAAGTTGTCAAAAGAAAGGTCAGGACATCTTGTGATACACTCAGCTTGATTCATGGCAAGTTGTGCAGTTTAAATGCTATGATGACATGGCATAGAAAAGCTAATGTCTGAAAGAAAATAACAACTGACTGCTGTAAGCTTTGTTACTGAAATGCAAAAAAACAAGACTCGGACATTGAATGAAATAATTTGTTGAACCTCATAATAACTCTATTTGGGTCTCAATTGACCCTCAGATTAGTTGCTTGATATTTTACACAAAAAAAATTAAAAAGTAAGCAAAATAATGCAATTTGCTACAAGATATTCACAACTGAAGTAAATTAATATTAATATGGAATTAAGTGATTCTGTGGTTTTTATGCTATCATGCACAGAAAGTAGTATGTACATTAAAACACATTGAATAAGACCTCTGGGTTGATCTGCATGGGGTGTCATTTTCTCCATATTTTTATCTAATAAAATCAAAATCATCTTTGTCACAATAGAGCTGTGGGTAATGCTTTTGAAAGATATAGTCAGTAATGAATAGTGAAATGATTGAAATGAAGAGGGGCTTTACACAGATATGGGTTAATGTTAGGCTACATCTATTTAATATCTGTTATTGCTATCGATATTGGATCGGTATCGGCAGACAGTTTAATTTCGGCGAAAGCAAATGGTAACAATATCAGTGCTACAGTAGTAATGAATATGCATTAAGTAATGCATTATCTCATTTTAATAAATGGCTTCGGAATCTCTGGTTACCATAACATGAATGCTTTGTACATATATTCATGATGGGGAAGAGTTAAAATCGTTTTATTTTTGATTTTCCCCGTTTTTTTTCCAGAAATTTTGAACTACTGAAACTTGGTTCGTCTTTGAACATGTGCACAGTTCACTCAAAATCAAAGTAAATTCATTTCTATGAAGCTCAAAAAGATTCCAGTAATAACAGGTTAATATCACCATATGCTAAATAAGTCTTTTAATTGCACATCTTTACAACTTTTCTATCAAATCAGTGGATGCCATCGGCAGTGGAGGGGTCCAGTTATTTGTTGATGCCGGTCAGCCAGTGAACTCTGACCTTGTGGCATCACTGGTCAGAGAGGTGCTTGAGGAAGACATCGCCAAGATGCTAGGTCAACATCAGAGAAGCTTGTCCAGAGACGGGAATCAACTACGCTCCGTCGATCAGGAGTCGCAGCATCTTCAGGAAGAGGTTTGTGACAGCAGGAATGTTATAGCACAACAACAAATGTTTAGAATCCATGTGAAAGTTTGAAACTTTCCAAGATAAATGTCAACACTTTAATAGTTAAGGTCTGTGGTAGTTTTGTTGGTAGAAGTTGTTGTCGTATGCAGCTCCTTTAAGCTAATCACTAGCTAGTAGATCCAAGTTTGGCAAAGTGAAATTTATCACAGGGGAGAGGGAGGGGATGGGAGGGAGGGGGTGGGGCAAAGGTTGTGGGGGGAACTGAAGACAACATTTATCCTAGGCCTTCAACACTTTCATAGCAGATGTATAAGTTAAAGTAAAGACTGGCCAGTTGTACCTATTTTGGTGAGGCAGTATAATTAAAGGCAAAACAATGGAACAATAGTCACAAATTTTCAATGATGAATTAGAATGACAGAGTTTGGTTTGACGTCCATATTTACAACCAGCTGCTTTCAAAGAGCAGATGGTACATGTCTACTAAATCATAAAACAAAGTGACATAACAGTAGTTATCAGGTCGTAGAATTCAGTATATTAAGTTGATGCAAGAGGATACCACCACACAAGAAGGTTAGTAGTGTTGTAGAAGTTAGTAGTGTTGTAGAAGTTAGTAGTGTTGTAGAAGGTAGTATAGTGTTGTAGCAGTGTTGAAGTTGTGTTGTAGTAGTGTTGTAGAAGTGAGTAGTGTTGTAGTAGTGTTGTAGAAGGTAGTAGTGTTGAATTTGTGTTGCGGTAGTGTTGTAGAAGGTAGTAGTGTTGTAGTAGTGTTGTAGAAGGTAGTTGTGTTGTAGCAGTGTTGAAGTTGTGTTGTAGTAGTGTTGTAGAAGTTAGTAGTGTTGTAGTAGTGTTGTAGAAGGTAGTAGTGTTGTAGAAGGTAGTAGTGTTGTAGTAGTGTTGTAGAAGGTAGTAGTGTTGTAGTAGTGTTGTAGAAGGTAGTATTCTTGAAGTTGTGTTGTAGTAGTCTTGAAGTTGTGTTTGTAGTTACTTGAAGTTGTGTTGTAGTAGTGTTGTAGAAGTTAGTAGTGTTGTAGTAGTGTTGTAGAAGTGTTGTAGACGGGTTGTATCAGTAAAGTGTGTTTAGTGGATTTGTGAACAATTTAATGGATTTCTTTATTTTGTATTCTCTACTTAAATTTGTCCAAGGTCCACTTTAAAATAAGAGTGTTTACAGCTAGGACTGAGGACATCCAAAGATCCTACTCACATTATAATTACCTTTCTGTGTTTATTATAGACAGTTAGGTCCTTTGAGAATTGATTTTTATATTAAGTACAGCACCTCCAAAATTTCATTTTTATGTCATTTCAAAAACTTATTGACTAAAAATTTTTAAGTTTGTTTGCTTGCTAAACTTATTTAAAGTAAATAGCAATGTTTAAAACAAATGCTAGCTTCGTAAGCAGCTCTGCATAACCAAAATATAAATAACTTAATTAAGTGTGAGAGGGAGTGTTTAGTATTCCCAGCATTTCAGACATTGTTAAGTGTACATGAAGATAAGGAGAAAGCATCATCATATTAGGCAGAGAAATCTGTTTGAAGGCATTTTTATTAAAAACTTTTCACGATTCTCTGTTTCAGGATTAGAATATGCCCACCTGTAAAGTGTATTTTCTTCTATATTTCTTTATTAAGCTATATGAGTTTGTGTATGGACTGGTGATACCTTTAAAGTGTTTTACATCCGGTGTTATGGAAAATATCTTGATAAGCCCTGTACTAATAAAAACAGTTTCCTATTATAAATTTCATTTTATAAAATCAAATTTCAGCCTTGTGATGTTTAGAGAGTACAAGAAGAATTTTGCAAGAAGCGATGTGAGTTTAAACTACTCAGACAGGAAAGTTTATCTCTTGATAGAGAAATTCTCTCTCTTATACATTCTTCAGATTTCACCACGTCATAAGTTGAGTACACCGGAGGCTACACCACCCCACTCACCTATCGGTAGTCCCCCTGCAGTGATGCATGATGGGGAATTACAAACACCAGAACCAAGCTATTCTGATGTCTCGCAAGAAAACGAATCTGAGATTCCTCCTGAAGAACCAGGTAATCACTCAGAAAAAGAAAATAGCCCTTTCCCATCTTTTTTATGTTTTTCTTACCCCCTCTTACTTTGGTTCCCCTTTTTTGGTTTCATTTTGCTCTTTTTCTCGATGTCTGTAATGTATGGACATGAAGATATAAAGCAATGCAAAGATCAGCATATCCACCTTTGGGAAAATCTTGACTTTTTCATCACAATATTTGGTTCCAAAATCTAACTACATACATCTGATATTTGTAACAAAATGTTTTTCTTCATAATTTATAATAATAGTATCGATTCCGCGATAATTTCCTTTTCTCCAGATGACCTACTGGCCGCTCCTGGTAGTCCTGTAGGGACCCCATCAACGACACCACCACCTGTCAGTGCCCTTTCGAGTGAACCAGGACACATAGATACCCCTCCACTATCATCCTGTGACAGTCCTCCTCTGTTGCTGGGAGGTATGGGTACTGTAGGGACACCATCCCTGACAGTGGAGGAGACCCCTCCCTGCTCACCAATACTGGTGGAAGAGACCCCACGCCTCAGGTACCATATAAGAGAATAAATCAAATCAAAATAAAATCATTCTTGTAAGGCAAGAAGCAACTATAAGTCCCCTCTGCAAAGGAATCATGTTGCAAGAAAGATTTTATCTTTGGCACTAATTGTGCTGCCAGTTTGTACAAATTACTTGTAAATATGTAATATGTTTATATGGAGTTACAAGTTTACCCTTTCAGAAATGAATTTGCATAAAATTGACAATTCAGCAGAAAAAACAGATGTTTCCTTGGTAATAAAATAGCTGAAATAAACACTTCTCTGACCTATTTTATTCAACCTTAACATGAATACCTTGCTAGAACAGAATGATATCCAAGATTAGGTTTGTAAAGTGCTGACGGAAAATATGAGTAGTAGTGTCTGTATGTTATTTCCTGGGTGTCAGCTTTGCTTGTAACAATAAATAAGAACTAGCTACAAAGTCTTTCTGTAAAGTAATGGATTATTGTGGTTTGAGGGG
>JAIPMN010001207.1:0-12224 GCA_020650975.1 Apostichopus californicus | reverse complement strand
AAAAAGAGGGTAAAGTTGTCATTACCCCCCCCCCCCATCCCCAAACAGAAACACACACTTCATGTCAACTGGTGCGACAAAAACTTTGGTAAATGTAAAACCTAGAAAATATATTGGAATTTTCGGTCACCCTGGTTATCAACGTTTACTGTAGCATACTGTTGTAGCCTATTTAGTGCCACGTACTAAGTTGGGTTGTAGTTGTAGCGAGTATACGAAACGATATTGTCGAAAATGATTAAAGAAAGCGACTAAATAGAGTGATCACCGTCATTGATTAATGCATTCATCAATTCGCATTCTAACCAAAACGAAATCTTTTCCAATTTTTTCTTTAAAACTTTCTGTGATGTTGATGATATTTTGAGGGGAAAAAATAGATTTTAGCTCGTCTTCCTCCGAGTACAGCCTCTATTCCATACAATGGACTTATACTGTAGAAAACATAGTACAATATGCTTGATTACGTTCACAGTACTAATAGAAACATTTCAACAGAAGTGAGAATACAATACTGTTTATGTTGATGCAATCAACATTGACTGCTGACAGTGTTTATGATTGCATTATGTGTGGGTCAGCTCGAGACAGACATGTTACAAATATACCTTTGCCGGGAATGTTAGGATATGTGACAGCTCGTCGCTAAAAATGACATAACGGGGAGGGGGGGGGGGGTGTAGTTGTAGCGAGTATACGAAACGATATTGTCGTAGGGGATAGCGAGGAAGTTTACAACGTACATAAAGTATGTAGTACTGTTTATTGCAAAATACGTGAACATGTGGCGAGACGCTTTCAAAATAGTGGCGCTATTCATGAAAATATATGTTATAATTTGAAGTAAATTTGAACAGCGTCAAAAAGAAAACTTTGCGTTCGAATCAGTGACCTCTGGTTTAAAAACAAATCGTTCTTCATTAACTTAAAATGTGAAATAAGAATTATATCCTCCTACTCCCCTCCTCCTCACCTCCTTTTTCCGACCCCCCCCCCCTCTCCCATCACCTTCCCCTCCGGTATTCAGTCGAGAGACATTTTTTTCAAAATGCAAGTGTACACATTAGCACAACCTTGCGTTTATACCCAATTGTGTTTACAGGGGCAGAGAAAGGTTGTTCAGTCTGGGAGACATGTGACTTTGATATGAAGCGAGGGGCGGGTAGGACTAAAGAGTTACCTCAAAAACTTATTTTTCGTCCTTGATGGACTGCACACCATTTCGTGCTGATTATAGTATTGTTGTACATTCTTCTTAGTTAGTATAAACCCCTCTTTCAAACCATCCAACCAAACGTTTATATAGTATCAGCACCGGGTGGATCATGAAAGGCAATCTTTTCATAGTTTTGCCTTAACCTTTATATTCTAATTCCTTATTTTTTTTTCTTTCTTTCTTTCTTTATTTCTTATTCGTCGACAGAAAAAATTGACAGACACCCTTCCACCAGTCTCCCTCGCTCCTTTTGTATATATTGGTTTCAACGATAGAGCGGAAAATGGCAACTTTGTCTGGACCGACGGCAGTGCAGTGGACTATACAAACTGGATGAGGAATAACCCAAGCACCGACACTTCCTGGGGTGCTGCCGAAGACGGTGTAATGATGTGGGATCGAAAGAGACAAAGGGGCAAATGGAACGATGTTAGGTCTGGAAGTCCCCTACTAAGAGGACCATTCATTTGCCAAAAATCAAGTTGAATGGGATGAATGAATTTTAGTTTCTCGTTTTTAATGCATAATATCATCTTATATTATATTGATTTCTTATAGTAACTTATTATAATGACTTACTATAATGACTTATTATCTGGACTTACTATCGTGACTTATCATGTTGACTTACATGCAATAGTGAATTATTATAGTGACTTACTATCGTGACTTATCATGTAGACTTACATGCAATAGTGAATTAAATAAAGTGAATTACTACCGTGACTTATCATGTTGACTTACCTGCAATAGTGACTTATTATAGTGACTTACTATCGTGACTCATCATGTTGACTAACATGTCATAATGAATTAATATAGTGACTAACTATCGTGACTTTTCATGTTGACTTGCATGATATAGTGATGTAAATAAAGTGAAATACTACCATGACTGATCATGTTGACTTACATGCAATATTGAATTATTATAGTGACTTACTATAGTGACTTAGTATCAAATAAAATTAATTGAAGATATTTTTAGAATATTGCATTAAACCCGATTATATGAGAGTATAAACGAATTTTAAATGACGTTTATACAAAATAAAAGTTAAAACGCACTATTTGACTCATCATGAATGTTGAAGGATAATTTAGGAGGTAATGAGAGTTCTTCAATTTACCTCATGCTGCATAAACGTTAAGTAAAATTATTCATTTTTAAGACTCCCCCCCCCCCCCCCCATAAAAACAAACCTTCTTTAGAGAAGCTTTGATAAATAAAATTGGCCGTGTACTTACTTGTACTTAGTCCGCTTAGTTGATTATGAATAGCGCCATCTTTTAGACAATTTTTTTCAGAGCATGTTAATGAATATTCATAAGATGTTTCCGTTCCTCTTGGTTCAGACTTAGTTTCAGTTATTGGGTTATCATTGGAGACACGTCAAATAAAGCTACTTACTGCCCAAATCAAATAATAAATCTCATGACTTTTTTTTATAAATGTTTGAGTCCAAAATTTCATTGATTGTTTTGAAGAATACCGCGCGCGTATATATACTGTTACAAGGCCATCTATCTGGTATTGGAAAGCCAAAATTTAACGTTCTAAAATAACAGGAAGATTCCAAAAATAGTTTCTTTGGGGATTAATTTTTACAAAAACTTTCCAGACAATTGGTATTGTTCAATCAGACAATGAACCATTCTAAGGGAGGAAAAATGATCGTTGGTAACAGACAGGAAACATATATTGGCGAAGTTTCAAAATGAGTGGTCTGGTCTTTCCAGCATATGTAGGCGTAATATCCTGTCTAGTCTATAGTATGTCAGTAGAATGAACTAATGTATTCTTCTTATAAGAAGTGTACACCGCATAAACTGATCGTTCTATCTTCTTAAATAGTATTCAATTCTCCGCACGCAAGCAGATTTGCAAATCATTGTTTCCTTTACATATAGTACACAAAAAGAAACATGTGGGATCTCCGTGGTGAGAGCTGTCCTCGTATCAGTGTTACAACCGGAAACTGTACATAAGAAAAAACGTTAATTTTGGTCATGGTCTCTATGGTAACAAACGAAAGGACTATACTTTCACCATGACTATAAATCCTTGGAAGCATATATATCAGGGCCTGATTGACCGATGCCAATCACTATAGAATCGTTTATCGTAAATAGCTCAAAGTTATCCAAGAAGCCCTCATATAAATCAATCTTTATCCAAGTTCACAAACCCAGTAAACACCTCAGTTCTCTCAGCTAGACTAACCTATACATTGTAAAGTCAGAAATGAATAATATTGCAAGTAAACTCACTGAGTAATGTATACTGGCTTAACCCCCCCCCCCCCGTTACAAACTATCACCCTTCCCTTCCCCTCCCCTACCCCCCCCCTCACAATGTTTCCATGAGTCTACGTACCAATGCTAGCCCACTCTATTTACATCTTTGACACAATTTGTTTAGGTTAAGAAAGAAACGCTCGCGCACCAAACTATTTTCTCTATTCTTCTAGATGTTACGTCAAAATGTTCGATCGAAGGACTGGTCATAGAATGAAATCAGTCATCGAACTGTCAACCAGTGGTAGATTTAAAAGATTTGAAAGTTGAAACGATGTTATTGTTTCCTATCTGTACAATCTGTTTTTACCTCCATGCTACAAAATACATGTACGGACGACTTTGTTTTTGGCGTTTTTCCCGCAATAAATACTGTTTTCCTTCTCACCAAAAACGTCATTGATGAAGAAGTGAGGGTTGGCCGTATCTCTTCCTATGTTCCTCTACAGTTTGATTTCAAAGTCGGGACACCAAGTTGGGACACCACTTTTAGCATTTTCATTTATTATAGGCCGGCAAATCGACGTAGAACATCCTTAATAATACTAAAAATGGTGATGGTGATGATGGTGATTGTCACCAAATGAGAGTTGCGGGGTATTCCTCTGTCGAATCCATCCGCCCCTAACCCACCCAACCCTTCCCTTTCGCCTCCTTTTCATTCTCCCTTCTTTAGCCCCCAGCTTCCAGCCATAGGCGTCGATGGCCAAGCCCGGGTCTCGGGGACAATATTACTTTATGTCACTGTGAAAGCTAATGTATTCTTCATTTGTATTTTATGAAAATATAAAAGTAGCCTATATTCTCCATCCTTATATGTTTTCACGGATCCCCGTCATATTTTCCCGGGCCCCTAATTCACTCACGAGCCCCTGAGCCATGGGAACCCTGGAGCCGCAGCCTACCCACTCTCTCTGTCTTGTACCAGTCCCTCGAGTCATCTAGTATCTAGTGTTACAACGTGTTGTTGTTTTTGTTTCTTTACTGGTGACACATAAGCTAATAGTAAAGCATAAGCCTATAATTGTGTTGCAGCGATGTTTTGTTATGTAGGTTTTCGTAACCATGGACACGTGTAATTACACAACAATACCTTCACGATAAATTTCGACATGATACTTTGCTTTCAACAATTTTATCGGCAACATGGACTCACCTCCGTCGAAGGAGGGAAAGGGAGGGGTACCCCATGTATACCATAACACATGGATTAAAAAATCAACAACTTTTCTGTACATAAAATATTGTGTTGAAGTAATACTGTACGTATTATTCGCAGATGAAAACGCATGCCCTAACCCCACACCCAACACCCACACCCACCCCCCCCCCACCACGTCCCTGATCCCGTTTATCCCTTCATTGCACTCGATTGACGTTTTGAAATGACATGTAACGTAACAAATATAATCATTATGACAGGTTAAAAAGATAAACCAACAACACAAGACAAACAAAAAACATAAATAGCGGATTATTAAGTAAAAATGAAGTATATAATAAACAGTCTGAAACAAGTATTAATGCCATGGTAACGGCTATTTTTGCCTTTCAAGAGCTATAATTTTCGAACCCCTCATTTGTAAATGTGCTGTGCCTTTTCCATAATTTGTTTTTCCTTTTTGGCTTCAAATATATTCAAGACTGGAAACTCATCACTTTATTTCTCTAAAATTAAGTTTCTTCTTTCTTTTATGCAAATGTTATTATTCTTGGTCGTCATTCTGCTTCTTAATGTAATTTTTTTATGATGCATTTATGTAATGTGAAAGAAATTTCGGTTGGAAGCCAGAGGCAGTCAGATAGTTATCCTAATGGAAGTGAAATATGAATATTGATAACAAAAAAAGGGGGATTTTGCAATGACTGTATCAAATGTCCCCACAATGGTAATATTTGTACACAGTTATAGACCAAACTAGACCAAAATAAATATAGCGCCACCTATTAAGAGCCTGATTGCGCGCGCCAAGAACTTCTATACTTTTCGCATTATCTTTGAAGAAATCGATGTAAATTTTATCAAATACAAATAGGTCTTTTAACAGTAACATTCACAATGTGTAGCCTACACGTGGGAGAGGAGTGTTATTCAAGAGTTTTGAGTTTTACCATTTTAATCATGACCGTATAATAATAGGTAATTTGAAACCATTTTCAGACTTTTCGTTCAACGAAAATTTGGTGATTCATTTCGTTTCAGAACCAATCAGCGCATTTTCAAAAATATATTTCTCAAACAACTTATAAAACATTCATTCCACACTGACAACCAATTCGAGCTGGTAATAATTTATGCCATACCCCTGAACGGATATAAAACCAGAAAGCGTGCCAACCTTAATGTGAACAATAGCTTATGATAAAGCACAAGAAACATCTCTTTTGATCAAACTTCGGATCAAACTTTTCTTGTTAAGTTGTTTTTGTTGCTTCATGAACTAACAAATGATAAATACCGGTCACGTTTATTTGACAAATTAATCTTGGGCTTAATCCAATCAATTACCAAGATTGTAAACAATTGATGATGACATCACCAATCGCTGTGACAGAATATGAATATTTCAGTCTATCACAGTTAACATACCGTATCTCACATGTACTTCCAGAACTTCCAGAATTTCAGCTGAAAATGGATATGCTCATCTTTTTCTACCGCTTCAGTCACTGATCTTGGTTCACGTTCAAGCTACAAGTGTTAAAGTCATATTCAACTTCCCTCTACGTTTAACCTAACTGGAAATGTTAAATTATTAAGATTTAACTCAAAGGCCACACAATTCTACTTTAAAAATGATAAAACAAAACCCCAAAACTTTAATTTCGCTACGATTTCAAACAATTTGTTCCTTTGCTTTATACTTCAGGTTTTATAATGAAATGTATTTTTTTTATCTGCTTTTGTGATTTCTTTCTCCCGCTCTGTTTTTCTTTTCTGTTTTTGTATAAGGATTTCACGTTATCTCTGCTTTGGACGAGATGGCAAAACTCTACGCAGCTATGTCTGTCGGGGTCAGACGGCCCCTGCTAGAAGTATGGAACGCCGATCTTCAACATATCTACTCTCGAATTTGCGGGTTTCCTCAAAACCATAAGTACTTCCGCTTAGCCGCTTCTAGCGACTAAGGGGTTACTTCATTTCGATTAAGAAGTGAACTTATCGATGAAAAGTAGGATTTCGCGACTTCCAACCGGCTTCAATTCAACCTCTTGTCTACACTCATTCTGTAACAAGATCAACTCTTAAACCAGAAGGACTCTTGAAGGCGCAATTCCGGGGGAGGCACCGCAAGGAAAGGAAAAATGCTTGTCAAACTTAAGGTATAAGGCTTTGACTCAGCGTTCTTTGATTCTAGGTTTTATAACATTTGAAATAAATGTCAAAAACAGAAAGACGAAAAAAAACAAGAGGGAACGATTAATTATCTTGGATCAGAATGCTTGGGGGATGTCCTCTGGACATAGACACACCTGAAGGCTATAAACTGCATTTACTGTTGTCTCTTGGTCTTAATTGAATTATATGTTAAGACGAAAATAAATAATAATCAGAAGTCATTTATTAATTTTGTTCATAACGAAAATCACGGCCTTACTTATTGATTATTGACACCAAAATGAAGTTGACATCATTTTTTTTTATTACTATAGATAAATACACTGTAAAGTATACATTTATAATTGATCAAAATATAAATGTCAAGAAAATTATTCCTTTAAGGTTTTGTTAAGATCATCCCTAAATAATTACAGGGCAAAATCGTGAACAAATTCCCTCCTTGAGAAACTGATCATTGCGGAATAGACTAAATTTCCACTGTTTGGAATTGGGACTGTAGTTCCACAGTTTAATCATTGCCGTTCTTATGTTACGTCATACTAATTATGATAACAACATATGCCTAATGAAAGAAAAATTCTTTGATAGGCGAAAATATTCCATTAAAAACTTTGTATATATACATGAGAATTAAATATAATATTTTAATAATACTTGCTTTAATAAACTTTTATGCACAAAGTTTCACCTTCTTATTTTATTGTATTCATTTTTTACATGTATTTTATATATTTTGTCGAGTCCAGATTTTTCATAGTAGTGGTACCCCAGCAACAAGACAGTGGGCCTGTTATGAATGTATTTTGATGAAATTCCGTTATTAAATTCTTCATCATCACAAGTTTCCGCTCATTTCAGATCATAAAAGATAGGAAATTGTATTCTTAATTTGTCCCGTCTTTGTATAGATAATCGTTGGACTGTGCCTCAAGCTTTCACAGTTTAGATCTATGGTTTATTTATAAAGACATAGTTAAAGTATATACTATATACAGCTAGCAACTGGAACCATGTCGGGTCAACCAATCAGGAAGTCGCAGACGACCGAACCGTGGTAACCACGTGGCCAAAAATTGTCTGAGCAACGGTGAGCAATAAGGTATGACTTCTCCAGGAATTGACAACTCCCTTCCCCCATCCCCTTTTCACCTTCACTAACCTCCCTCACAAAAGTCTGAAACAATTGGAGATTCCATATGTGCGGTCATGCGCACTAAGTTATAGTAACGACAATGTTGTGTTGCTCATGTCAACCTTTGTCATATTTTGACTTCCAAAACAACATGATTTGATCTCCTACATTATATTGCTTTATTTTTAAAAATGATTTTTTGGGCAGTCAGGTGAAGAAGGTTACTATGATATTATGAGTTGTTTTGTATTGAATTGCTAATTTGCGTAAATATGATCAAACCTACCGATTTATTTACTGAACTGACATCAAATGATATACTTAATTAGCGATTCTAACCACCATGGAAGATGAAAAAGAAAGCAAAAATGTAACCGAGATGCTGTTCTCATGTTGTAACATTAATCATATGGAAAAGTAAATAAATCAACAAATATAGAAACAAATCTATGGGGTTTGATTAGTTTCCTTATACTGTTTGAATGAAATGTGACTAGCAAATCTATGACATAAATTCAGCATCGAAACGATACAGACGTTTAACAAATCTAACACGAACAGATTGGTTTAAAATGGAGTAACTCATTACAACTCAGTTATATTGTGTGTATGATCTTGTTAAATATTATACGAGACTAGAACAAACGTATACGTGTGCAGGCCGAAGCTGCTACGCGTGTTTCTGTATTGCAAGCGAAAAGTGCTTGCAACTAATTTACAATACTGAGCAAATTTAGCGCAAATAGAACTTAAACATAATTAGCGCCCTCATTTCTTGCTTTGTTCTTTTCACGACATCTGAAGCGACGTTTGGCCTGCGTCGAATCAACAGAGTTCAACACTGACCGGCTGCCTTCAAGAGCCTTTTGAAAAAGGGTAGTAAATTCAGTATTTTTAAGTTCTCGGTTGGTGTCATTTTCTTTGTCTACCCGGTTTTCTTACAAGCAGAAAGGGATTATATGGACCTCCTGTGCCACCCCCCCCCCACCCCTGCATCTATACCTCCTCCAGCACTCGTTACTAGGCAACACATACCGGTATCTTGCATTGAACAGGATTAACAGAAATCTTCGCTATTGAAAATTGTCAAGTTTCACTGCAAAGTTTTCTTTTGCACTAACTCAAGCTATGCGCAAGAAGCAAATTAACTAACGCTCGAACAATAACAAAATTTACATATCACATGATGAGGAAGATTATTAGTTATGTTTTTTTTTGGGGGGGGGGGTTCCCCCTTCATTTTGTCTCTCACATTGCTGTAGTTTCTGTTGTATTTTATGATATATTTCAAATGTTAACCTCAGGATTTTTTATGTTCCAAACCACTTGATCGCAATTTTTTTCATTTTCTCTTTCATATTATTATTTTAGCACTGTCGAATAATGTTAAAGGTGGGCCGTTTCGTCATCCGGCCTCACCTCCCTCTCACCCCCCCCCCCAAAAAAAAACCAGGGAATATCTAGAGTTTTAGTACTCTACAAAGACGGATTTCAAATTTAAGGAGCAGCATAGTTTTCGCCTCATTTTTTTCTGTTAAGTTTTTACTCTTTTAAGTAAAATTAAGCGCACGAATTTCTTCAAAATATGCAAGCCATGTGGTGATCATACGCGATCAGTCTTTTGACATAATCCTTTAATCCTATGCGGTTAGGTATTGTATCCATTGTCACCAAATCTCAAACGCGACCACTCTCTTTCTCGCTATCTCTCTCTTCATTTCGCCTGCCTCAAACAACTTTCGTCCACTTACCTCAACAGAAGACCTACGTCACAGTTGATTAACCAATCAACAAGTAAGATTCGGCCGTCTTGCTGAATACATTTTAAAATGACGCGTTTTCAAACGTGTAATCTGAACAAGACTTATCGCGCCTCTTTCACGTAGGCCTACAATATAGAGTAACTCAATGTGCACAGTAGTATAGGTAAGGTACAGTTAGTGACTAGGAAGGGGGGAAACTTGCAGGAGTATCTACATATAAACTACCACGGCGCGAACACGCGTGTATAGTAGTCAACTAAAATCGACTCAAAAGTGAACGCTGGGGAATTTCCTCTTCGCTTGGTTTTTTATCTTCTTCTGAACATCTTGAAAACTTCGTGTATAGAACATCTCAAGTTTTTTTTTTTTTTTTGGGTACTTACTAAATCTTTCTCTTTGGACCACTTTACTTTTTATCGATGACAACTGAAGGAGCCATTTCTTCTATTTGCGAGAGTTCTTGACATCTTTTTTCAACTAAGTTGGGAATAGCTTAGGATAAAATTTGTTTGGAATTTGTGATTTTCTTTTTCACCCTTGCCTCATCATGACGATGGAAGATTTACAGATTATGTGTAAGTTTCAATTTACATAATTGTTTTTTTTTTACTTTTTCCATCAATTTTATATTATTATTTTGTTGATAGTATTTATCGTAATGGAATGTTTCAATTTATTTATAGAGAAATAAAGGAGAAATTGTAAAAAAAAAATAGTGATTTGGAATTAATACCAATAGTGTAAAGGTCAATGCAAATAATAATTAAGGTAAAAGTCATTTAATAATTACTAATGTGAGTCAGTTTTTAAAAACGTCAGGAATGTGATAATAAAGGGTTTGGACATTTATTGGTACTAACAAAGTATTTAATTTTTTTTTAAAAGAATGATATTTATTTGACAACAGCAAAATTATCATAAGTAGCTATTTTGTTTTGGTTTCACGAAGAAGACTGATTCAGAAGAAACTTGTCGAGGAATGTGAGATAATTTGGTTGCCAGGAAAAGTTTGCATGTTTAAAATAAATTCTCGGAATACTGTTAGTTTATTCATGTTGTTACTAAATGACACTATCTACAACTCTTGTTATTTTAATTTAAACAAAACAACAAAAAGGATTTTGAAAACTTGCGTAAACAAAAACCAAAATGCATGATTTTATTAACTAAGCAAATTTAGTAACTTCCGGTATATAAGTTAGATTTACTTGTACAAGAAACTATGGTTGTCATATTTTTCAGTTCAAATGGGCATAAATTCAAACATTGGCTCTGAAATATTACCTTTTTGCTTCCATTCGGAGTATTGTATATATGTATGTCAAATTTATGACTTTACCGTCACTTAATGTAAGCATGTGGCTAAATGTGGTAAACAAATGCCTGTGTTTAATTTATTTTTAATAAAAGATTTGCTTCCCCCACATACCAACCCATGTTTCATTGGATATTAAGTTTAAAAAGGATATTTGTTGGTATAGGATAAACATTAATTATAATTTTTTTTTTTCAACTATAACATTGTTATGCTTCACTTCTCTGATAAGGATTTTCAATAAAGCAAATATGAACACAATGATGTGAAACGTTAGTGATCAAAGAAAGATTTAACAAAAAAGTTCAAAGTTGGACAAAAAATAATAGATACAATATATTCTAAATCGTCAAATTGTCATTAGAAGCAGGAATATTAGCAATATTATTTGTTGTGATTGATTTTAATGAAGAAAGGTAGGATGTTTGTCTTTATTATAAAGTGAATGTCAATTTTAAAAATGAAGTTTATTCGCTAAAAGTAGAAGTGAGAAGTTTATAATAAAGAGCTAGTTTCAGGTTTAGAGGCACATTGTCTTCCAAAGTTATGGTAAGAAAACAAAAATGAGATACCATTAATATATCATGTACATCTGCTATCACTTCCTTATATGTATATATATCATACAGTACACAAAACATATTAATCAAGTAATGGAGTTCAGTAAATATGTTAATACAAATTTAGGATCCGTTAAAATTCTTTCACTTTACCAAAGATAAATGCCAAAGCACAAAGTATAGTCGGCCCTTGATCGTTATAGTGGTATAGTGCACGAACACACTCTACTGTCTCGTAGGGGAAAATAATAATAATAATAAAACGGTTTTCAGTTAAAGGTTTCATTGAGTTTTTCTCTTAATTATGAAGTTGATAAAATGCCAAGAAATGTTCAGAGCTGGTCATAAAAGAACGGTTTATCAAAATAAAGATTATTTTCGGTGGCATTAAACGATGAACAAAATGTTATTCTATGGAAAATAAAACAGTATTTAACGTTAAAGCGTTCAATGACGATAAATGGGTACGGACGTAAAGTAAAGTAATTCTATATCCACGCATATACTAATAGGGTCACTTTTAATACAGATACATTGATGTCCATCTCAGTTATATATAATAGACATAAAATTCACTGTTATTTCATTTTCGTCCCG
>JAIPMN010001206.1:0-40484 GCA_020650975.1 Apostichopus californicus | reverse complement strand
GGCAGAAATGCTCTATTCCCAGATCCCCCAAAAATATGTCATCAAAATTTATACCTTTCTTTCTTTGCTTGCTTTCTCCTCACAATATTGGCACTATCGGTTCACCTGTCCGGAGTGAACAGGCAAATTGTTTATATTACTGTACACCCTACACCCTAATTAGGGAACACAAATGTGTTTAGGTACAGTAATTACCATGAAAGCTGTCCCGTGGGAAACCAGTTATGAGATTCAAATGGATTACAATGTCCAAGTAATGCCTCAAACGTCTGGACAGTGGGTGGTAAAAGGAGAGAGAGGGTCAGTGCCCAGAAGTGACCCATTGCTTAGATACAGTGCTAAGAAGGTTACCAGTTCACTATGATATAAGGTAGAGTGACGTTAAGTACAATTGCATGGAGACAGGTTAGCTCATGGCAATGTAAGTTATGAAATATATATCCAAGGTATGAAAGATGGTAACTTTTCCAGCCCTGTCCAGAAACATGATTCCACTTACTACAGTAAGATACTATACAAGTATGTATGGCAGTGTATCCATGTTCTAAGGGGATTCACCCTGATGCAGCAGGTGACATCACTTGTACAGTAACAGGAAACTGCTGTATATACAGTTGCACTTGTTTGCCCATATATGGAGACTGACATCATACCACCCATTTATATGGTGGTGCACTACCTGGTATACTTTAATTACACAGGATAGGAAACAACATTCTCAGTGTCTGTTTTTTGGGGGGGAAGGGGGGGGGGGCAACAGATGTCCTTCAAATAAAGTTGCTCTACACAACTCAGTACAATATTGTTGCCTTTCCACAATCAGCTTTCCTCGATCTTTGGAAGGAAATCAATCGGAAGTTGTCAGCATTCTCAGACAAAATTTGAGTAATACCACTGTGAACTTGACACATTGACATGTCTACTGCAGTGCCACAGTGCTACTGAGCACAGCGGGTCCTCCTCATTGTAGAGGTAACTTAAAGGAATAGTACACTAGAATAATATGTACTGTACTCTGTGCTACTGTGTATGATAGGAGTACTGGAGTAGTACAGTAGTGATGAGCTATGTGTACAGTGCAAAGAAACATTACAGTTTAAATGTTAATACATATACTACTGTAACACTGGACTGTGAAAGCTAGGAAAGATTAGGTGTCTGTATGAGTTAAACATTAATCTGTAAACTTAGTTTTCTCCACTCATCAAATAAGACTCAGAAATTATGAAACTATGTACACAGAAACTTGAAAACAGAAACTAAAAAATGCTTGCAAATTAAAGTGTAAAACTGCATAAATTTGTGGTGACCAAAACAAATTGTTATGTGTACTGCAGTAGTGTGTACTATATTTATTTATAAGATTCAGTCAACAGGTTACTGTATATACTGTACAGTAAGAGACCACCTGAGATTTTTTTAGCTAGATTTTAAAGTGATGTGTATCCAGGTATGTGTTAATATATCATATGATTATCCAAGCAATGCAAAGAATAGATATATACAAGAATCTTTCTAAATCAAAGTTTTTCATCGTGGGCATATCTTTTTGCATGGCAGTTGTGCCCGAAAGTATGTGAACAACTGGACTGGTGGTGAACTTTGAAGATATTTTCATAGAATGTTGAACACGCAATACCCTACCCTCCTTTAAGTGTGCATTAATTGGTCATCCTAGATTGGTGAATTAGTAATGAGTGTTTCAAGGGTGGATATCTTTAAACTTGTTTGTATAACATTAAAGCTACTCATCATTTTGGTATCTGTGGAATAGTATGTATTACCGTCTGCTGCAATTCTATATCACAGGACCTGCTGTGTGACATTTGACCCTTTCAACACCCTTCTCTGGCTATTAATTGGCTCTCAACTTGTTTCCCCATGCGCTGGTGTTTTTGCCATCAGATACTGATTTGGTATTAAAGTCGATGTTTATTTAATACAGTTTATTCCACACTAAACTAAGAATAGTTGAGTTTGCTATGATCAAGTTTCACATTTAGTGTATATGTACAGTAATGACCAAGAAGTGGTTGACAAATTGCCAGTCAATCTTAATTTGCTGAATTAAACCTCAATTATAATCTAGGACTAGGCATTGTACCTCATCATGGTTAATATGACAGAAGTGTATTCTATGTACTTTTTTTACAATTAATACAAAGCTGTAGCTTGATTTGATTAGGGCTCTACATGGTTGTATTTGGTAGGTTACATCATTTAGTTAAATTGGGGGTTAATACTCCATAGTGCGTGCATAGTATGTGATGTCAAAATGGAACGAAGCCTCCAACACTTATTGTGTGTACGGTATAGTTCTACAGCTTTTATCACTGGCTGCATACATGTGTGTATACAGTAGAGAACATTAAAAGTCTGAAAGTGGCACAAGATTCTCATGTTTCAGTTTTAAGTGAATCTCCAGTGGAGCAGCCTGAACGTTAGAAAAGATCTTCCAGTAGGTAGATCTAGATATACGTGTTGGAATCTTGGATGACACCAGTATACATCACATCTTTTTCTTTTTTTTCAATGTGTCTGCTTTGCTTTAATATTCACAGTAGTGAGCAGCATACTGTATATCAATTGTCATGACTCACAATAAATGAACTGCTGTGTTTACATATTATATGTTAATATATAACCTTTGATGATTACTGTTTGTAACTTTAATTCTGCTTTGCTTTAATTTTTATTTTTTTTTTAGCCTTTGAAGAAGATCCTGCTAGGATCGAAACGTCAGGCCAACTTACTTTTACACATTGCTTTAATATTCACAGTAGTGAGCAGCATATTTAATTGTCATGACTCACAATAAATGAGCTGCTGTGTTAACATACTGTATTATATGTTAATTTATACCTTTGATGATTACTGTTTACTTTAATTCCAGCTTTAAAGAGTCACAACATTGCACAGAAAGACTTCATTTAAGTGCTGGATTGCACTGGCAGAACAATTCACATACCCACCTAATTTCACGGTCCATGAACCCCGGAAAGGCAGCGTTATATACATTTTTGGACTAATACGTACTGATCACTCTTAATTTGGATATGGGAAATCTATGCAGATCTCCCCCATCAAACTAAATTGGAGGGGTAAAACTGCAACTGTAATAGCACTAAACCCAAATATGCTAGAATAGCCGAAATTGGTCACCATAAACAGCCAAATTACAAAATTAATCACATTCATACATACATACATACATATTAGACACTTATATAGCGCTGCTAACATCGAGATCGTAGCGCTTTACAAAAAGAAAGCTAAATCTTAGAATATAGATAAGTTTTCAAAGCTTTCTTGAAAATGGACAGAGAACGATCAACTCCTAATGCTAACAGGTAGGCTATTCCAGATGCGTGGGCAATAAAAAAGAAAGATTTGCCCTCCGCTGACTTGAGGGTTCTGATGGTACTGGGTTCAGTGAGGAGTGTGGTGTCAAAAGCAGAGCGTAAGTTTGATCTACCAGAGCAGTAACGAGAGAGACAAGCACATAAAAGTACAGTATGCGGGGGCGGTACTGCTTAAACACTTATAAACTAGAACCATAACTTTGAAAATAATTCTCACTTCGACAGGAAGCCAATGTAGTTTATGTAAATAAGGGGTCGCATGATCATACTTTAAAGCTTGACGCACAAGTTTCGCCGCCCAGTTTTGGATACGTTGCACCCTCTGGATGTTACTCTTGTTACAGCCAAGAAGCAGGGAATTTCCATAATCCAGCCTAGAGAGAATCAGACAACGAACGACAAGATAGTGTCAATGTCTAAAAATCTACGTATCCGTGTAATATTTTGAAGTTGAAAAGTGAGACTAGCACATAATGATTTGACATGTGCGTTCATAGACTTATGTGTATCAAACACGACCCCTAAATTCCTTTATTGCAATTACTATATAATAGACATTCAACATACAGTGCTCAACAGGTACAGTAGAGCAAGATAGTTTGTCAGGTTTATTTCCATAGTCATAATAATTCTCCTAACAAGAGAATTGTTATGATTTTCTGACCTTTAGATCTACTTTTGCTTCACATGCATTGGGTGTCTACTGTCTTTGGTAAGCCATTGGTAGCACCTGGATAGTCACAATAACTTTGTGCAAATCCATAAGTTTGAAGTTTATCATATAATTAAATAAAGTCTCATCGGAGGGAACATTGAAGTCTACTTGCATGTACAGTACTGCATTCTAAGCACAGGCCTGCATATTATGCGGACATTATTTTAGTCATCAAGCACAATGCTGTACAGTACAGTAGGTTAAAGGAATAAAGGTACTTGCTAATTGTACATCCTTACAATATACCTGAATTTTGAAGACACCAGCCCATACTGTACCAACTATTGGTATCATATATTGTTTATAAATACGTTGATCAGTAGCCTCAAAATAGCCGCCAAACATGTATCTTTAATAGGTTCCCACAATTAACTGTGTATTTTCAGTTGGGTTGTACTTCATTGAATACTTCACTTCTCACTAACTGTACCTGTCTCTTCACAAGAACCTCTGTACCATAACTCTCCCCTGTATTCATAACGGTGTCAAAACGGAGTTATAAAACATGTAAAGAAGTAAAAATAGTGCAAAACGGTTGAGCTAAAATGGTAAATTGGATACCCAACCAACGTGAAGGAGTACGGTGCTCCTCGCTTACCTTTCTCCTCATAACCTCAGCACTCACGTTCTACCATGTGTAGAGTGAACTGGTATTACCTTTTAACACTGCGCCCTCTTTGACCGGACCCTCGGGCCAATGACCTACCCTCTCATTCTACCACCCAGAGTTTCTAGAATGTTCGTTTTGTGCTCGGATTTCTATTTGATCCAGTTCTCTGGAACTGTTGTTATCAGTGTTTGGTGTTGGGTGAATGGCTGCTTAGTTTTTGTAAAATAACTGGCTTCAAGGTCAGGTCTATGTGCATGCCATTGTTTATTATCATGTCTGGATTTATAAGCTCATACAGTACAACCTCGGTTGTATGTTCATAGGTCGCCACTACCATCGGAAACAAACTGGGTCATGAAAGCAGAGTTGAGTTGATTAGTGATCAGGCTGCAGGCTTTATGGAAACTATTGTTTTAACTTCACATTTTGTATACACAGTGGCATATATATGCTTTGTTGTAAATTGTCACAGTATGTTACTAAAAGCTTGTTTTAGCATGGAGGTCTGTTTTTACCTCCATGGTTTTAGCATCTTTGGTGGTGTATACACTGTACCATAACTTTGATTTTTTTCTCTTTTTTTTTTTGCTTGGATTTGATTTTTGTGGTTTACAGTAGCTGTGGTGGTTAGAACCTTATGGCTATAATTATGCTTGCCTATAAACAAGACTTGAGTGGAAATCGAAAAATTTTTCTTCGAAATTCGCCCGGAATACCTTGGATTAATACGCTAGAGGTTCCTTATAGGAGTTCTAGACTCCGAATTTCGAAGAAAAATTTTTCCCAATACGAAAACGTGTAAGACACTTTAGAGTGGTAAAATAAGAAGGAGTTCACTGGAGGTCAGTGAGGGTGCACAGTGTTAAAAGATTACCAGGGCATACTAGACATGGTAGCATGCGGTGCTAAGGTTGTGGGGAGACAGGTAAGCGGGTCACCCGTAAATATATAAACCAGTAAGTTTTATAATATTTACTTCACTCCTCTCTTACCTGTCTCCTACACCACTAACGCACATTTCCTAGTCTACCTAGATGCCACTGGTATAATTTTAGCACTGCGCGCCCAGTGACCTCTCCCACAGGTCACCGCGCAGTCTTTCTACCTTCCGAATTTACCATTCCGAAGGAAAACGCGTGTTTTTACGACTCCGTTTTCACTTACGCCAAACTGACGTTTTCTTGCTGGAATTCTGCTACTTACGAACGACGAAGGTTCTTAACAGAGTTTCCGACAGGATTCTTCAAGTTTCTGCTAAGTATCCTTTTGTTTTGGCAGTTTTCTGCCTCTTTTAACAATTAGGATCTCGTCTCGTTTTGCATTACGGTACCTCACCGTGACGGCATGGCCCCGAAGGTGACACTATATATATATGACAGCAATGATAGGTTTAGAGCTCATCAGTTTACTATTTGAATAATGCGAGCAGAGTTACGGTCAAGCATTATGTATGAATGGAATTCCTCTGCAAAATACAGCCATGACCAGATTTCCTCCTCTGCTGGCTATCAAATAGATCACTAAAAAGGTAACTGTAAGTCAAACGAACATGAAGTACATCTTTGTGATTAAATAAACATACAGGAGTCTCTTTGCTTCTGGGAGTATTGCAGACTTTTGCAAATTTTGGTTTGTCTCCAAATGGAATCAGTTCACTCAGCTGTCTTAAGACATTTCCTTGTTATTTCAATCAACATCCGCACATGGTACAACAGTATTAAGCTTTTTTCATTTATTGAACATTACATAAATAACACTGGAACCTAAATAGCTGCTTTTAACTCGAAATGCAATTTGCATGTGGCCTAACCCTTTCAAATGTCATCGTCAGAGATAATAAAAGTCTTAATTTCAAAATTAATATCATAGCTAGACCAAGCTTGCAGAAAGTAAGGTTCTGTTATTGGTCCAATCCCCATCGTGGTAGTTTATTTACTTGCGACTTCTCAGGTAAATATATTTCAGAACTTATCCTCTTTATTCTATATTCAGATTAGTATATACATTGCACAAAATAATATACATGTGTGGACAACTCATGAAACTGTCTACATAGTTTTTGGTTATTTTTCACCGATAAGAAAAAGTCCGCAACATAGAGGTCACATGATCGAGCATTACCAACGATAAAAATAACATCACAGAAACACAATTGAATTATTTTCCAAGGTTATATCATTTCAGTGTTAAAACAAAACAAACCAGGTAGACGGTATAATGTAGTCCATGAATGACTTCACAGATTAGTGCACCTCAATTACTGTTAACATGCAGTCACCCAAATAAACATGCATTATAAGCTGTGAACTGGGATCCAATGTGCTTCATTGGATCCACTCTGTTTTATGTCAATTTTGACTTATCAGGCTTTGTTACCCCTTTTAATTTCTTTTTTGTATTCTTTAATTTACTTCGCTCCTCGCTTCAAGTCGCTTACCTGTCTCCCCACAACCTTATAGCACCCTCGTTCTACCAAAATACTCTCCCTTTTCCCCTTACTGTAGCCCTTAGCCTCTTCATACTGTAGGTTCAGTTATCAACCAGATGTAAAGTACCGTATAACAGATTGCTTTGTGTGAGAGACATTCACCTGTAGTTACTCAACAAAGATGTGACTTCCTGCTAATTATTATACTTAATTGTCTTTATGAGCTATGTGACCTAGTATCTTAAAGCCTTTAATAACCATATGAGCAGGTTAATAGCTGGTTTTATGCTGCACAACGTTTCAGTGGTGGTTCACTGAATTCAGTCAGTCAGTGAATCTTAAGTTACACTCTCCCGCAAGGCATATAAGTTGAAGTTAGGTACAGGATGGCTTTCAGGCACAACATTTATTTTTATAATATTTAATAATAATAGTAATAATAATAATCATGATAGTACTAATCATAATACAGTAGATTATATAGCGCCTTACATCTATAGCAAAAGCACAAAGTGCTTAACAAAATGTCAGTCCTTGAACGTGTAAGTTTTGAGAGTTGAGAGTATGAAGGAATTCACACTAGTTCGCTACAGATATATGATGGTAGGGTGTTCCAAATTGCGGGATCTGTGACAGAAAATGACCGATTGACCGGTCACCTTAGTAGGAGAGCGGAAAGGCTGATATTCCGACAAAAGATCATTTTTGTTGGTGCCATGGCATGTAAAGCCTAACGGTAAGGGAACAATGTAATTTTGTAATTCACACGGTCTAGAATGGGCAGCCAGTAAAGTTCTTGAAGAATTGGTTTGATACGTTCCTGCTTCGAGTAACCAGCCGAGCAGCTGAGTTTTGCACACGCTACAATTTTCGATCTCAGTTGCCGGTGAGTGATATGCTTTATGTAGACCGTTAAATTCCACTTCTTTCAGCCAGATTGTATTTCTTATACTAAATTTAATTTTTGAGAAGTGACCCTTGAAATAGTTGCCGCTTCATCAGTTGAAGTAACTGGACCTCGTAGTCTGATACACAGACTATTAGCATTAGGTCACTTTCTCAGATGCAACACAAAACTCTACCGGAAAACATTTAGACAGCTGTTATGGTCTCAAATCACATGTGTACAAACTACGGTAGAAGAAATTTGTCAAGGACAACAGGATGTTGAATGTCATTCCTGGTACTCTATGGCCTTTTATGTATATCATGTTAAAAGAACATGTTTTGGTTAAATTATTAGAATTTAAAATACAATGGATTTACAATAAGGCCTGCACGGAGGAAATGATGTCATCATTACTCTGTAGCCTTAAAGGAGCATTCCAGATATTAAGCATATTTTAGGGACAAATATTTTGAAAGAATGGAATTGTGACTAAAGCTGTCTTCTTTGGCTATGACGTACCAAGAGAGATCAATTAGTTGCCTTGCTCCACCAAGGGACACAAATACCTACTTTATACTGTACATGTACAACAGCAATGATCTGGCAAGGACTCAAACTATCATAACCGGTGATCCTTACGGTAGATTACAAGTCTGTCCACTTATAAACCACTTTACCACAATCAGCACTCTCTTGTGAGATCTAGAAGAAAAAATGCAATAGTTGTGTGAAGGCAGGAAAGTTTATGTCTTGTTAACTTCCTGACCCTGCAGACTATTTACTCTAAGAGGCATTACTCCTTCCACTACAGTATGATATAGATAATAATATAAGGGATATCCCTAATGGGTCTGTTATCTGGCATTAATTTAATTATCCTTGACAGAATGGCAGTGTATTACATGTCCAAACAAATAACCTTCATGTTGAATGATAAGTAACCAGTGCTTTAGTACACCTGTTTGATATGCTGTTAGTAGGTTGTGTCAGGTTACAACGAGGCACACCTGTATTGCTCAATCAGTGTAGAATGTGAACCTGGCCTGGTTAATATGGAACAAGGCCTTCCTTTTGGAATAATTATGACACACACAGTTTGGGAATCCTTCATTGTGGTGACCTCCATTATGAGTTGAACTTCATATAGCAATAGATTTATCTATACAAAGGACATAAAAGAGAATTTGGTTTATGAAAGCATTAATTTGCGCGCAACAGGGCTGACTATATGTGCGAGTGGGCTGACTATATGTGTGAGTGGGCTGACTATATGTACAATACAGTATATATATTTAAATATTGTAACTGCTTTTTAGGCTGAATTTGTGTCCTTCTATTGGTACAATTCTTGACCATTTAAGAATTGATAATTAATACATACCTTGTATATAAATGTACCTTACCTTAATTCATACAGTCTGCACAATTAACCTAAATGGAGAAAGAAACACCACCAAAGCATTCAAACCAAACAAGCTCATATCTCAGCTCGACTCAGCAGTGGACAGAATGTGAAGCAAACTTCAACATTTTGTAAAGACTCATTTCTTTACTTATCCCTTTGATTGCAATTGACTTGTTTTGTTACTGTAAGTGCGTAGAGCAGCTTCTTCTTGTTTCTGATTTGGCGCTACATATAAACCATCTGTTTTATTATTATGATTATTTTTATTGTTATGATCATTATTAAATAGTAAAACTGTTAAACCATTTTAAACAAAACAAAACAAAACAAAACTACTGTACATTATATTATCAACATTTACTTATTTTATAGTACCAAGTACAAGTTTAATGTTGTTTCTGATTTGGTGCTACATATAAATCCTCTGTTTCATTATCATTTTTTATTGTTATCATCATTATTATATATTAAAACTGTTAAACCCTATATATCAAACAAAACAAAACTACATACATTATATTATCAACATTAACTTATATAATAGTACTTACCAAGTACAATTTAATGTTCCTTTGACAATTTTATTCTACAGTCTGTTGAATGTTTTTTTTGCCTAACATTGACGAACAATACAGGCCCTACGATTTTAATAGCGACCTTCTGAGAAATGACATTCTCCCGTGGCTTGACCAAACAACGGATTCTTTGTCTATGAGTACAGCGTTTCTGTATTTTGCGGTGTTGGACGAATCTTACAGTAATACAGTAGTAATTACCGACTGCAATCCACATTATAGTCATTGCTGACTTTGCAATCTGCAGTCCCCTCACCATTTTGCAAGGTCAGGGAAAAGTGACTCCATAGTTTTGCCTTTGGGGAAACCAAAAATGATGTCATCTTCTTGATAATTTAATGGATTATTAACTGAAAATAGAGTTTGATTGGTTCATGGGCATTTATGTGATGGTTGCATGGGCAGAAAGGACTGGTGGATGAGGAGGGGGACTGGAGGATTTAATAATTTTGTTTTAGATGATCTCCTTGTAGTTCAGTTGCTCTACACCAGTATATACTGTATAAGATTGTATACTGTGGTCATCTGGCATTGCAATTGCAATTGCTCCATACACATATACAGTTTACATATCAACATGGTTCCAACCAGAGTACAAGAGAGGTTTTTGTCCTGTTGTTGGCATCCTGTTCATTTTCACACTTAAAGTTAAAAGCAGGAAGTATTTCAAGTGAATAATAGTGAATAATTGTCCTGACTGATTTTATCCCTTGGAGACAAAGAGGAGTATTTGACTATATGTGTATATCTATATTGTTTAACAGTTTTCTGTTATTCTGTTATTCATATATATACTGTATATTCAATGCCTTTGTCCATTGTGTCTTAGCTCTATAATGGTGAGGCAGCGTATAAATCATGTTACAAGTACATTTCAAGAGTAAAGACTTCAATACATGGACAGGTGCAGTACTACAGTAGTTGATCAGCTGTCACTGAAGCTGACACAAACCCCAACCATCATCATTGGTCTGTATATATGATAGGAAAATAAAAAAATCCATGAGCAAAACAGTCAAGTTAGAAATTTGATATCAGGTTTTATAGGATTATCACAATTTTCTCTATCAAATATCCTGAAGATGATAGTTGGGTAACTTGTGTAGCTTGTGTCTGCTTTCATCATGAATCTCAAAGATATCCAGCGGAGATATTAAAATCAAGTGACTTGAGTCTGCTTGATTGAGTAATTTTTAAGGTTTTTGTTAAAGCATCCAGCTACAGTAAGCAATCTTTTCTCTAGGTCAGTTTGATTTTTTCATTTGCAGTAAGATCAAGATTCTTTATTTTTAATTATAATGGTTGACTAATACCAAATACATACAGTGTACAGTACTTCAGTATGGATATTTATGATTCAGACAAATATGAGATTTCACTATGTAGTGTAGCAACATATCATACATGGAAAGAACAAATTTACTGATTTCTGTTGAAGACGATTCCTAATAATATGTTTGTAATTTTGTATCATATGTGTTATCATATGTACTGTGGGTACTGTTGTACCAGTTGTATCATATGTACATGTGTACATGATATGTTGTATCATATGTGTTGTATCATATGTACATGTACTGTTTCATGTCATGAATTGTATCTGTCTACAAGCACTTAAACAAATTTCCAGTTGCATCAGAGAAAGCATACTGTTCAGCTATATACAGTAATTTGTCAAGATATGCTATTATTTTTCAGGGAATATTGTTTAATATTCAAACTTTGTGTAGCAGTTTGGAAGGCTCTGTTTGTTATCTGTTATACAATATTATATATGGTTCCTGTGTACATAAAATTGTTGTTCATCTTTGCACGGTCTGCATCATAAATTTTGCCCATTTTGAAGAGCATCATTCCATGACTTTTGATTTGGAAAGGAAAAAGAAGCTGCATTAGCACTATATACTTAGACCTGCAAGTATCATATATATACTAAACATATAAGAAACAGGGCTAAGGTTGCTGTAATTAGGCGGTATTGTTATTTTACCGGTTGCTATGCTGTGTATATATACCAACATGTGACACTTACAATATGACACAAATGCTTCTTGGTCGCTGAAGCTTGAAATGAAGATGTCAGATTTATCAGTTCATTGGAACGTGACCGCCATAAAGATTGTCGAAAATTACCCCAGGGCAATGCGGTTCCTTGTGTGTCTTGAGCAAGGCTAATAATAAACAGGACATATGGGGAATATGACTGTAAACAAGGCACGCTATGTACAGTACAATAATATTACTGACAACTTTTAAAGGAGGCACAAACCCAACCATCATGATTGGTCTATGTGATAACGATAACTGTCGTGAACAATTTCCCGCCGAACAGCTAAGAAAAATCTTATTCCATTTGGGAGATACTGCACTATACTAGTCTACTGTATCATAGGTTTTAGTATTTCATTGCACACAAGGCCAAAGACTTGATCAAGTTTAAAGATGACATCATGCATTGAACCACATGTGCTTCAATTGTTTATGTTTTCCTTATGACTGCTCCCAGACACGACTCTTTTACATGAAGATATCTGATAAACAGAACAATATTTATTGTAGTTGGGTTTGTGTGACTTATTTCAAGTAATGTCTGAATTGTTACATTCTAAATGAATTGATGATTTAGAATGTTTTTTGTTTTTTTTTATCTTTGACAAATGCTAAATCAGAGCTGCTATTTAAATTGATCTCCCTCTGAAGAAAGTTGATATTTACTTCACTCCTCTCTTACCTGTCTCTTACCACACTAACGTATCGTCGTTCGTAAATACCCAAAGGAGTAAGTTTTGGAGTGTTGCTGTCTACTGTCAATGATTACAAAGCCCTAGCAACGTACAGTAGTGATTATTAAGCCCAGCTAGTGACATACAGTAGCTGGAAAATCTTAGTAGAAACACAGTTTTAAAGCAGTAATCGTATACGATTCATGCTCCTTAACAGCACAGTACAACATGTATGTTAGATGAAGAATTGTTCTCAACATACCATGGAAGTATAGTGTAATGTGTTATGTCAGCTTGAACCAAAAAGACTGCCGTAATATACATGCCAAAAGAATGTGGAGTGACTTAGCGAAATTTAGGTGTCCCCCTCCCCTTTGCAAAAATTTTGATTTTGGGACCTACCTAGAAGCCAAATGGTGCAATATTTAAGGCTGATTTCACTAGTTTTGTTTGCCTAATATGTGGCCTATTTCAGAAATGTAATTCGTGCTACGGACCCGTAGACTGGCAACATTTGTTGATAGATAGAAGAACATTGAACGTCCCACGTCAGTAACGATACTCAATTCTATCGCAACGACGCACGTGGATTCGTATTCCCGCACACTACAGGGTTACCATACCGAGTCGTCGTTTGCTACAGCAGCTAACGAGCTGTTTATGTACACATAACTTGGCGATTGCGAGTCTGATACGAAAAAATTGTACTGCGTATATTCGTTTCTGGGAAAATTGGGACAATTTGTCTTACCGGTCGGGACGCTCACTATTCCTTTCTAAAACGGGACAATCCCGATTAATCGGGACGGATGGTAACCCTAGCCAAATTGGACACTCTACAAACAGGATATTTCAAAGAACAGGTTACTACAGGATAGTACTGTTTATACATACAGTAGTAGTACCTTTTCATTTCCTGAACTATATGATAAACTTTACTTGAAACACTATTTTCTCAATTGTGGAAGAACTGGGCAAACAGGATGCATGTCTTAGGCTCCTACAGTAGGTGTAACATCAAGAACAGATGGCTTAAACATGAATGTAAATGGTCTATAATATACCAGGCTTCAGTGACCTCCAAACAGGAGAATAGTGCAAGTTTCAAGGATAAGTTCAAGGCTTGTGCATGATCACATACAGTACAGTACAGTACAGTACAGTAGTATATCACTGCAGTACTTGACTGTGAATTTCTGTGATTGGTCATTGTCAGCACAATTGCTCAAAAATACAGTAGTCATAACTCACTCTATTAGTGGAAGTGAGGTCCTACCACATTTAATACTGTACTGTACATAGCTCCATTGGACTAACAGCACAATTGCTCAAGAATACAGTAGTCATTACTCATTCTATTACTGGAGGTGATGTCCTACCACATCAATCTGAATGTAGGATGCAGACCCGTCAACTCTCCCGGCTTTACCGGGAGACTCCCGGTTTTTACCCGAATCTCCGGCCTCCCGGTTTCATATTCTATTCTCCCGGTTTTTTAATGTTTCATCACTTGCGATATTTCTGAAAATAGCCAACAGTTAGTCCTATGCCAAATTATTAGTAATTCCCCACAGTAACGCTGAACAGGAAAGGCTATTCAGTGTAGATCGCACAGACGGTCAAGTCTCAAGCTTGATGGGACTCTATCTAGCATATTAGCCATGAAGTCACAGTACCCAGAGTCCACTGTTCCCTGTTTCAAATGGAAGCCTACTAAAGAAACCCTGTAGAAAGCGAAGCAAGCTGCTGTGAACTACAACAAGAAACACTGATTGGATGATTCTCTCACTGTATTGCATAAGTAGACTGCTTATTTAGGAGTATTTATATCATTTCAGTTGAAAACCTCCCTATTTTCCCCTTGTTCTCCCTATATTTTGGCCCTGAAAAATGTTATTCTCCCTATTTTGGGGTCAAACAGGTTGACAGGTCTGTAGGATGCATCTCTGCATCCTCAGTTCCTGACATTTTGACTTAATTGTATCTTTTCAGCTTCATGAAGGTTTCTCTAATATGAAACATTTCTATTTAATTGGCAGACCGATTGCTCTAAATCATCACTTGATGCTTTGTACTGTATTTTCTCTTCCTAAACTCAGTACTGCCAGTGAGGATATACTGTGATTTGTTTTAAAAAAATTTTCATAGCAGGTCGAGCCTCATATCTATACCTTGCCCCGAACATGTTAAATAGGGACTGCCAGTACTATGCTACTTCAACACTCTACCAAGTAACCTGTCCATTTCATTTAATGTATTGCTGTTCTCTTTCTTCAAGTGGCTGACAGAATTATTCCACCAGTTCTCATACTGATTTTTCTTTCGTCTTTGGTCCCCCCTACAGATGCAGACGCTCTTTTACCAAAACTACAGCAGTGGCACTCTACCTTTCACGGGCAATCTTCACACACCAGAAGTATGGAGAGCAATAACCCTCCACCCAATCAAAAGAACTCTTCACATGTACCGGTTACATGCATACCTTGAATCTCAGTATATAGCCGAGAAGAGACTTCAGATTCTATCCTACTACCGAGAAATTCAGGACATGAAAGAACTTCTGCACGAGGACAAGTCCGAGAATCCCGGTACCCACGAGACCCGCCACTTAGGGTTACACCCGAGTCTCATGAAATACCGGGCCGATTCATTCCAAGACGTTATACCGTGGAAGTGTTTCAGCCGTTACCTGTATCTACATAACATGGACTCTCCAAAGCAGGGATTCACTAAACCCATCCAGGCGGCCGTGACTGATGTGGTTCTACAAGTAATGCAACTCATTAATTCCAATTCAAAGAGGGTAGGTAGAACAATAGAATTCAAAGAAATAATGTATGGCTATTCAAGACTCATCCCACCGTACGGTGTGGATTATATTTTGGATCTTCTGTTAGTTTACAAGAAACATCAGGGTTCAAGTCGGACTCTCTCGGTCCGGCGGCACACGTACCTACACCAGAGCTTCGGTCGGATCGAGCTGATCGAAGACGAATATCTCCAGAATTCAGAAGAGCTGAAACTATCAGACGAAAATCGCAGTATATTTAGCCAGAATTCGTATTATTCAAAGGATAGTTGGTTCATAAACAAATCAAAGGAGACGATACACTTCATCATGCCGCTGGCGGGTCGGTTGGAGATTTTTCAAAGATTCATGAAGAACTTTGAGAAGAATTGCCTGGTGCCGGGCGATAGCGTGAAACTGTTGGTAGTGCTATTTAAACAAGATGATGATGGTCAATCGGAGGCGATCGAAGAGACTCTGATGAAATACGCAAAGCAATACCCTAACTACGATTTACGTCTTCTTCATGGCGTCGGAGATTTCAAGAGAGGAGCGGCTCTCGACCTAGGAGCTTCACAGTTCCCCAAATCGGCCTTGATGTTTTTCGTCGACGTTGATATGTATCTGTCTCCGGGGTTTCTCTCGCGGTGCCGTCTCAACACAGCATTGGGGAGTCGGGTTTACTTTCCGTCCGTGTTCAGTCAGTACAATCCGGATTTTGTTTACGGCCCCGAAAGCCATCCGAGCAGCCAGCTGGTCATCAACAAGGAGGCTGGATTCTTCCGCAATTATGGGTACGGGATCGTCTGTCTCTACAACGAAGACCTGCAGAGGGTCGGAGGGTTGGACTCTTCCATCGTAGGATGGGGATTTGAGGATGTGGACTTGTACCAAAAATTTGTCTCCAGCAATATCACAATACTCCGAACACCAGACCCAGGCCTGGTCCATATTTACCACCCGGTGGAGTGTGATGTAATGCTGGAGCCTAAGCAATACCAGATGTGCATGGGAACGAAGGGCAACACGTACGGGAGTAATATGCAGCTGGCCAAACAGCTGCAGGAGGTGCGAGCTAAACTAGATGACGGAGCTCGAGAATTGCTTGGGAAGTAAGGTGTACAGTAATCAAATGTCAGCTTTATCAAAGAGTTTATTGTCATGATGACGGTGTCTTTAATCTCACTGCATGTGCATGCCTGTGTATGCAGATGTGTGTTTGTGAAGATTCTAGGGATTCATTGACCCGATGTTCCCATCATAAAGTACCATCCCAGATGTACTGAACATGAGAGGACAAACAAAACATTCCCATCCGACCAAAAAAAAGAGAGGAATTGAATCCCAAACTTGAGAAGTCTGAACACCAAAGTATCAACATGTGCTACTGTACATAGTATTATAGCTGATATATTGTCTGCAAATGGGAAGACAGAATAATATGTCAAGTGGGTGTAAACATTATTATTTTAATGGGATCACGATAGAATGTATTCTTCGTTCAGTCGGTACAGGTCTGTGAAAATCTCAGGAGTGAAGTACTGGTACTACTTCAAGTATAAAAAGGAGTTTCGGAAGCCAGAGATATTTTTTTGTTTTTTTAAATGTATTTTAGTCTTTACGCTTTGTTATTTATTTTGAGCTTTTAGTGTGCTTGAATGAGACACACTTTTAGTTCCATATAAGATATTTGCATGAATAATGGTGATATATGATTATGATAAATATCACCAAAAGGTTAGTGTCATGGACCGTTTATGGTCAATGCAATGTCACCGAATGCCTGCACAGAGCTCTTTCATTTTTTGTATCTAAACGTATTCATTCAAAAGCATTGCACTGAAGGTGTGAAACCTGCATACAATGTTAAATGTCTTGATGTTAAGACAATACTGTAACATTTTGTATAAGTGTTGTCGTGTGGCACTGCCATTCTTATCAACTGTCGTATTTTAATGTCGGTTGTGCTCGAGAAGAATTACCTGAGTTGGAAAGGTTGTTGAGAGGGGAGAGAATCTAATAATTTTTTTTTATAAATATCAACCTTGAAAAAGTGGAGCCTACTGTTTTGCACTGGATGTTTTATAACAAGGTAGTATAAACTATTGAATGCTATCATGGTTATATATTTCAGCACTATAGTATAACAATTAGCTGTGGTACATTACGTTGAAATTCTGTCTACAAACGACAAAATCAGGTATTAAAGTTCGTTGCACGAAGCCTTTTGAGGTTTTCTATTTAGTTTACACAGGTTGACGGCTAGTGTTATTGCAATAGTATTACAATATCAGTGTTATACAGCTCCTGATATTGTTTGGCAGAACCAGTAGATGCGATGCTACCAGTTTTAATATGGACAGTCATAAGCACTAAATAAGACAAATTCAACATAAAATCAATATATTTTTTTAGAAGAAATCACGATGAGGAAAGACAGAAATTGCCTGCCACAAAGATAAGTATTGTTTCACTTTATTGGCATTATAAGACTGTCGAAACGTTGGTTTTCTACTGGCTGGGATGTGCTTTTAATAACTACTGTAAGTGTTATTACTTTCATTTGCTATATTAGTTGATGGATAATGTTGGAAGGAAGAAACTGAGGTCAAGGGAGATGTCTTATTGACACTGATATTTAACCTTAGAAGTTCTTGTGTGCACTACCCAGCAGGGGGGGGGGTGAGAGGGTGGGGGGATAGCTTATTGAGACTCAATTCTGCTGAGTATGAAATGGAGAATCACATTCGTCAAACATAACCTGACGATGTCATTCATCGTAATTTCCATTCCACTATGCCAGGCACATGTTTTATACTCTAGGGATCCGTAGAAAGTTGGATAAGCACAGTTATAGTAACATTGCCCACCTTCTCTACCTCTCAACTCAACCCACCATTCTCACATACGTTAGGGAACTCGTTAATTTTTTGAATATCGGTTCATTAGTATTTCATAATTAAGCCAGATTAGTTTTTTTTTAAATTATTGTTATTGGCTTGTTTTTTTTCTATTGTACATAAATCTGTTTTTGTTTCTGTTCCCGTGGGTTGACAGGGTCATTTGCAACAACAGCAATATGTACACTTTAAGTTCATTAAAAACGATGTTCGTGGCACCACCTCTCATCCACCTCCGTCTGTTCTTGAACAATGTTGTACAATTTTGGTGGAAGGACTGTTCAACAAATGTGTCTCCGTTTTCTATGGCTATTTATTTGGGGGTAAATATTTTTATCAATTTACTACTCATGGATATTAATGAAATATGTAACAACATTTTTGTTTCTTACTAACAAATTGGATATAAATGTATTTTGATTACTTGTGACATAGCTTCAGATTGTACAAAGTTGATTGAATTTAAGCAACTGGCCTTACTGTATTGTGTACTTCCGAATTGTTTATTTGTTGTATTTATTGTATTGTGTAGCTATGATTGTTTGGGGGGGGGGAGGGGGGGTGTAGGCGTAGAGGTGAAGGTGAGAGAAAGAGGTATTGATATATGATCCACTAGTCTCATTTGCACAGGTCTTCATGTTGTGAAGTATAGCAAAGTTACGACTTTCAGAGGTAAAGCAGCTCAGCCATAAGTCTAGAAGAAAAAAAGAACCAAAAACCAAAACGTCCTTTTTAAAATGCTTTTGTCTATAGACAGAAGCAAAATTTCATGAAATGTAGTCTAGTTACCTGTCTCTGCACAACAATAGCACTCTTAACATTCGTGTGCTATTAAAAAAAAAAAGTTTTGGAAAAATGTGTATTCACACAACATGGTCATGTGCTAAAGGGCATCAATATTCATCCACACCAAGGCTAAATAGGAGTTTGAAGTTGATAAAAAGAGTGTTTACTAAGAACACCAGCTGTTCCTGAATGAAATGGTGTATTTTGCTTACGTTTTTAGTTTTAATTGTGTTTTATTCTCTTTTTTATTAATTTCTTATGCTAAAATGTTAAGAAATGATAAAATGTGTACTTATATATATATATATATATCACTGCAATTGTTTTGTTAAAATTCTTAATTGTTTTGCTGAATTGTCAGAAAAAAAAAACACAAAAAAATCCATAATCATGTGCAACTACCCTTTAAGTGTGCTTCTGTGTATGTAATTCCAGGTCAGGTTCTACATTTTTTTTTTTCTGAATTTTCGAGAAATATGAACAAGATCAACTTTTCAAGCTGGATTTTTGTTAGTATTATTGTTAGTATGATTATTGTTATTATTAGGGAAGTAATATGCAGTCATCAAAACTTCATATGTAAGCACAATAACACACGCTTATCTTTGGAAATGAAAGTCTTATTCATCTCATAGTTTTAGTATAAATTAATAGAAGTTTTTCTGATGTTTATCAATTTTATTCCTACAGACTTAATAGTAAGTATTTCATAAGCTGCTGTCATGAAGGGAGACGTTAGACATGTAACATTTAGTATATGGTGGAACTGTACATACAGTTATCTACATGACCTGAGGCTGGCCTTGCCTGGTAGGATAATAGGTATGAAGATAAAAACAACATTTTGAATTAATTTTGATAAATTTATGTGATGAAACCATATAACAATATATGTTCACTACCTTGACGAGTCAACCATCATTTCAAAAAATGAAGAAGTGGCATTTTGGGGGGGGGGGGAGGGGGGGATTTCTGGCAAAAAAAAATCCTCCTTCATATTTGATTTATACTAATAAAAATACTTTGAAAATATGCTTAGATTAATAAATTCTAAGAAAGGTATGGAATCAGTATTAATCAGTAAGGTCTGTTGATTTCATGTGTGCTACAGAAATCTGTTTGTGCACCTCAGTTTGATAAATACTTAAGGAAGTGTGATAAATACTCTTCAGGTTTGGTCAATTTGTTCAAAAAGCATAAAAGTTGCAGTAACCCAGAAAAGTTTAAGTTTTGTTGCGAATCATCATAACGATAAAAGTAAACAGTCTTGTATAAGGCAAGACCGTCTCACAGGACTTTACAATGTAAGTTGTCACACTTCAACAGCAAAGAGTGCACAATTCAAACAGTCACTCCCAGGACACAACTGTACAGTGTACCACCGGGAGTTACAGTAATTCCCATAGGGTTACCTCAAAGGTCGCCATCAACCTGGGTGAATAAGTGCCTTGCCACAAGGACACCAGGTAATGATCTGGCCAGGGACTCTAACTTACAATCCTTAAAGATCTCAATACCATTGCTTTCCCATTTAACCTGAATGGACCACATACAGTACCACATAATAGAATTGTCAAGTGGCATAACTATAGGTGGTTTAAAAAACAAATTGGGGGGCGGGATCATGTAGCATTAACAGACAACATGTGCCTTCTGATGTTCATCATAGCTATATGATGAACATCAGGCAAAAGTATAAAACTGTAGATAAATGGTTCTTTATTATTATTTTGGTTTTAAGTAATGTTCAAGAGGAAGGTATTGAAAGGTTAGTTGTATTGTCATTATGTCTGGAGTTGATGCTTCATGGACCATAAAACAAACATAACAAAATTTACAGTATCTGACAAGTGAGGTAATAGTGGAAATTGAAAGCTTTAACGAATTCTCGCCCTGATGACCTTCTTGACTGATCACTTTGACTTTTCTATGGCGGAACTAATGGGATTTATTTGGTAACTATTGTTAATATGCTCTATGTATTTATATTGGTGGTGCAGGAGATATACGTTATAACACACCGGATTCTTATTAAATTAAAGGTCTGCTGTTTACAACCCAATTATAGCACGCTATCATGGAAAAGTTTCTTGAGATTACGTAATCGACCTGCCTTGGTCGTAAAATGACCTCTATTTACCAATTAGTCTGCAATGCCTGCCACATATTTTTTCTTTTATGAGGGTCTTTGTGTGAACGCTGAACACTGTAGACATGAACATATTTCCACACAGTGTTTACACAAAGAGCCTAATGGTGTTAAGATGATATGCAGGCTAATTATCGAGCCAGGGGTCGATTTACGACCATGGCAGGTCGATTACGTAATCACAAAACTTTCATAGCTAAAGAGTGCTTTAATTGGAGCCAATCAAGCAGATCTTTACAGCCCTCCACCTACGCTGATCGGAACGTCTTCTGTTATAGGGACGGTCAATCCATGTTCATTCTTCTTAAGGGAGCATTCTCAACCTCACGATAAATTCTTTCCTTCTACATCTTGGAAATTATTAAATTATTCGCCCAAAAAGTCAAATTTGGTCACATGCCAGAGTATAAATTATACTTTAATGCAAATATATGCTTTCGTTCCTTTTGTGGTGTCTACTTCGGTATGATAGTCTGTGATGGCATGAACTATAGTGTAGCAATGTAAAGACAAAAGAATTACTGACTGGGTCTCTCTGTATTATCTAATTACTTTACAATTAATGACCATACTTCAAGATCGAGACGTGGTACTGCAGGCTAGTTTACTAAGCGTACATATATAAGAGATGTAAACCAGTATAATCAAGGTAAACAATCATTATTTTTACCGGTGTAGCGCCTTTTAATAAAATAGATATGTTTATTATATCTAACGGGGAAAAAACGTGGTGCACCGAAAAGAATTAAGTTTGGAATCATACCCAAGTAGAGCCACTCAGGATCAATGGGTGCGGGATTATGGGATGAGGGGGAACGGGGGGGGGGGGGGATCATTCGAGTATTGGACATAACCATATCTGACTTTTGGATCTAAATAATGTCATTTTCAAGTTCTAGGGGCTTTTGATGCTGCCATGCAGAATATGTTTGCCTTCTAATGCTTTGGTAGCACCTGGTATGTTGCTGGACAATGCCATAAAGATAAACACTATAAAGCTGTATACACATCAACTGGAACATACTATAGATTCATTGATTGAGTGAGGGAAACCTCTACCTTCCCCATCTAACCTTTGTTATGCAGATGTTCTGTTAAGATCTGCAATATTCCACAGCGCTCTCAACTTAGTTTTCAGCAAATGTGAATACAATTAATTTAAACATACATTATGTTTTAACCACTGTGACTATGCCTGGTACACTTGCTTCCTCTTTGTTGATGAGAGTAATCCGTCCCTTCTTGTGTATCCTAACCTCATAACCTTAAATGCATGCAATTGTAACAGATTGTGCTAAATGGAAACATTGGTTGTTATTTCTTTGATACCATCAAGCACAGACATCCAGTGTGACGTCCAGCTTATCAGAGACGATGTTTGCTTTCGGAAAGGCCGTCCGTGAGACAATCCATCATTATGAAGTGCCTTAATATCCTGTACAGGATTCACAAAATCTTGGAAATAACTGAAAGTGAATAATTGTACCCTATGGCTTTCAATATATATGTTACTTTGTCTGTTGCTGCATAATCACATAGAAGGACAGAGGTAAAAGGGGGAGGGGGTGGGGGGATTGGTAATAAGAAAGAAAAAGAAAAAATGACAATTGATATATAATTATAATTATATAATTAAGAAAAAGGTTAATTGTCATATATATGTGATAGAATAGATGAACATAAAATGACAGGAAATTTAATTTAGCTAACTCTTAATAAATACGACTTTTACATGTTTTCTTTCTTCTATTCCTGTAATATTTATTACTATATTTTTCTATCAGCGTAAAGCACTTTAAGGAGTTGTATTTTACTGCTGCTTGGCTGCATATTAATGGTTTAAGAAGACTTGAAAGTCAGACCGAGTTAATTTCATTTTTCATTATGTGTTTTTACTGCTCAAACTTTACGATTTATTTTACTGTCTGAAGTTATTCTACGTATGTGAGAATGTGGGAAACGCTCTCATGATTCAGTAACCAGAATGAACTTATATGTACCTTGAATGTGGAACGTGTTTCTTCACCAAAATAGTTGACAAAAGTGATTTTGACATTCTAGCCAGTATTTTGTGTCAACAAGACAGTCCACACATTTCTTCCTTTAAAATGTTCTTATTAATGTGAATATCCAATGGGAAAAAACATGTGGATAGGAGACCAGAACAGGGTTGTGGGAGGATAGGGGGCTGGGTGGGTTGGTGTTGGGGGGGGGGGGGTTGGAAGGGCTGTAGTGGGGAAATTTGTAAGAGCATAAAGACATGTTAAGTGATGTTTTTGAGGTAACATATACGTTATTGCAGCTGGTTGCATCCAATTATCCCCATCTTCACTTAGCAAATATCCATAGATATTGTTCTGGTTTGTGAAGGTTATATGTGGAGGAAATGCATTTCTTAGTACACGGGGATGTATTTTCATCTGGATTTATCCATAATATTTACCTGACTGTGATTATAAGTCATCTATAAATATGAGCCTAACCATGCAGAGAGCTGCTATTTTGATAACTTTCGATAAGAGCTCCTTGGACCCCAGATAAATTTCTGTAGATTGTTTCATTATTGTCACATTACTGTACAGTATATTTACGTCTACACTGATTTAGAACACAGACCAATGCTGAGGGGTGAGGATGGGGTTGGGGAGTGAGGAGTGGGTAAGAAGGATGGGGTCATTATTCATGAGCATCTTCATGAGTACATGAGATAAATGGTAGATGTTTGAGGTGTTCTCTCCTACAAATTTCTCACATGAGATGCAGTTGTAAATCATACAACCACCATTAAAGTTACAAGCATTATTGTCATTAGTAAATTCGTAATCTATCTTTTTGGTTATGATTTTTGTGTTTTTTTTCTTCACAAATATATTTTTTATGTGTAACTGTTACTGTTACAAGTAAAGAATTTATTATTGATCTTAACATTAGACTTTGAAATTGAGACAATATGAAAAGAGGCTTTTAATTTTATATATAACAATTCTCTGGTATTTTCAGGTGTCCAGTTTATAGAGGCTTTGAATTTATAGAGAAGTGTCAAGGTTACATAACTGAGAGAGTAAATAATATATTAGCACCAGTTATATATTCATGATACAAAAAAATAAAAAGAAAGGGTAATGTGAATAATAAAATTGTCAGTTTTAGGAAGTCAAAATGTTTGTCACACTTTCGTAATGTCCGTGTTAGTAATAGTGTACCAGGTGCGACCATGATCTTGTTTCATTAGAATTTGTGTCATAATTTATCCAGTATCACATTGCACGTTGCTATGCAAATAAGACTGAATTAACTGCTAGAGCAAAATAAATACACATGTGTGGCAGTTGTCGTACCTACCACAACCATAGTGTTTTCAGTATTTTGTTACTTAAAAAATTATGAGATGTCACAAAATTGATAAACACAATATTAACATCAAATTATTCAATGTATTTTTGTTTCTTTTTTGTTCCCCCCCCCCCCTTTTTTTAGTGTGAATTTCTGTTCCTCCCCATCTTGTTAACAATAGGGAAAATTTGATTGATTGTTGTGTATGTGTTTCTTTGGGCTAAATCTCTTCCTTTTTCGTAATATTTCAATTTTATGTCGTATCATTTACTTTACTGTAAACTCTGATATTGATATTGATAACTTGTAATCACATTGAATAACAGCAAGTTTATATCTTTTACCTCTAACATATATTTTTATGACCTTTTTTTTCTTTTTTATGTGATATGTAACTTCTTTGTGCATTCCGTCTTTAATAAACAACATTTTACAAATCGTCGAGCAAAACCTCAAATTGATTTCATTTCTGTCCCTTTTCCTTATTGAGTGTGTTCAGTCTTTTCTGTTAACAGTCAATAAGCTATTTTTTTTCTTCTATTTGACACGTTTTCTTGTGTTTAAACACACAAGGGCAATAATAGAACAGTTTCTGTTCCCCTACACTTCCCCTCCATGTCCTCACTCAAATCCCCTCCCTCCTCCCCTATCCCACCACTTCCTCTGCTCTAGCACTACCCCACCAATTACCCTCCTCCACGTCCTCCACACAAGTAATATCCCTTTCCCTACACTTCCCCTCCCCAACACGTCCACTCTCCATCACTTCTGTTCCCCAACACTCCTCTCCCCTACACTTCCATTCCCCTACGCTTCCACTCTCCAACACTTCCGTTCTCCAAATCTTCTACACTTCCCCTACCCTACACTTCCCCTCCCCAACACTGCCCCGCCTCAACACTTCCCCTCCCCGTTGTGCCCGTCCCCTGTCTCCATATTCATTCCAATAACCAGTCTCTAAAATTGGGGGACACAAACACATCAAGGCCCATCGTCATTGCTCCACGCCGTGACCAAACTTAACTAGAAGCATTCTTTACCATATTTAACTGCCCAACTGACCACAACTGAAAAGATGAAACTAAGCCATAGAAGACGTCGTATAGAGGGATTATTCTCTAGGCAAAAAAAAAGCAAACGTGTAGAGGTTGACGTCACCAGCTTCATGTGAAGGTAAATCTTAATGCGTCTTGAAAGTTCATTGCAAATTTATTTAACCTTAAAGGAGGATATGAGTGGCTGCTAGAAGATTTAGTATCTAAATCTGACAAGCTTTGTTGGGAGCCAAAACTACGGTGATCAACAAAGATAATCACCACAAAGTTTTGTATTTTTCTACTATATTCAAAGTATTTGATTTTTTTGGGACGTTTCTTTGTATATTCGGGAAAAAGTTTAGAGAGTCAGAACCGTCAAAAATGGTACTTTTAAAATACGAAAACTCTTAGAAGTTGACCTTGAGAAAGGTATCAAGGTTAGCGTATCGAACCCACAACCCTTACTTCCGACTGCTCGCTCGAAGAAATATCTACATTTAGCTAAATGATTTCTTTAATTGCTTTAAGGCAACGACAATCCTCTTCATTTGAACACCATCTGTTCTTTGATTATTATTCTCTAAAGTGCAAGCAAGAAACACATCATGACATCTGAAAAATTGATAAAACAATCACTTGATGGGATATTTTTAGTCACTTTGCCGACTACATTTATCCGGATATTCAACGGCCGTTATCTGAAGGGCGCCATACAGATGAACTGTTTAAAAGTAGGGGCGCTCTCCCAAAATAGGGCTTCTCTGCCTTTTGGCTAAGATCATGTGTAGTATCTGTTCCCTTCCGAGGGGAATGGTGATACACACCCGACGATGATCACACAGTCACAGTCCAGATGCAAGGGGACTTGGGTTGATAGCGGATCCGTCGTTGATAGTTTGGTTTTCGTGCCCAGGTTCTTTCCTGTGTGACTTTTCTTAAAAAGTATCTTCCAAAATATGGATGTTAAGACTGAGAAAGTTACGATTTTAATAACACCGATCAAACTGATAGTCTTGGATATAACTGTGAGACGATAGTAGACGACAATCTATGCAAAATGTTGTCCTTCCAAACGGCCCCTTATAACCTTTATGGTATAGTTTAGACCGTTTACTGCTCTGCTTTGAGATCAAGATGGAGATTCTGGTCTTTGTCCGTTTGTCCGTTTTGTTCCGTTTTGTCCTTTTTGTGATCAAGAGATTAAAATATCAAATTAGGTTTTTGGGGTGAATGGTAGAGTATAATCTCTGCTCACACCGAATAAACGTTATGGCGGAATGGATAAAGAAATGCATTATTTGGTCAGATATTGTTTTTTTTAATTTGCCTCGTTTTGTTTGCCTGAATTGCTTGATTAATTATATGTCGTCGGTGAGGCAGTGTTTGGTACCGAGGGTCTGAATGAGACCTGAGTATAAGACCACGAGTCAAAGAACATGATCTAGAAACCTTGTACCGTTTTAATGTTAAACACAATTGACGGATTTAGAAAATGTCAACTATTTTAGCATTTTAAGCGAGGACAGTATATTGAATGCATGGGCTACGGGCGAATCCAGCTTTTTGTAAACATGGTTAGGTGGCTCTGAGTATGTACAAGCGGATTCCCCATATAAGGAGATCTTGGCGCATCTTTCAAGTCTAAATGACTAAATTGTCTAAATTGATGAGATGTAAAGTTCAATTTATGCGGGTTTTTTTTTCCATTTACTTGGATTAGTTGGACCTATATTGTAAACTCCTTTGTGGTGGCATACGTAGACAACACTTCCAACTGCGTTTTTTATTGTTACGCTGATGCCGGGAAACCAGTATCAATACTTTATTTCGTGGTTAAAGGAAGGAGAGCAAGGATGTGAGGAGGGTGGACACCACAAATAGAAAAGAATAGAAAACGAACAAAGTATATCTTACATCCCTGTATTTGATCAAAATATAAAATTATGTTATAAATTTTAACTATTAATATTAATATCTTGAACCCTTCCTGTAAAATAAACCCCTGTAAGAGTTAATAAATTTTATATTTACACTTTTCTTTCCAAGTTAATATATTTCTTGTTAATATCGTAAGTTACGTGCCTTAAGTGTTTATAGAATATCAACCACCCAAAAGAAAGGAAAACTAACCTGAAAATGACCAATAGAGTGATCGCAATATAGTGGTATAGATTTGTGTTTAATAAATTGCTGTAAAATATAATTATATCTATAGAACATGAACCAATTGAGAGACAAAGGGGGAGGGGCGGTGGGAGGGGAGGGGGCGGACTTAAATGACTGATGACAATATCGCGTTAGCATACTGAACGATGTTACAATCATCTCTTTTGCTCATATCGGGTAAAACTAGGACTAAAACATACATTCATCACGTCTTGTTTTTTTATAATTGATTTTTACTTTAACTTTTAAGGAGCTTATTTGTCGTTTAATTAGGAAATTTGGGCTGTGTAATAAACTAAGCTATCAAGAAGGCGAACATCCGCTGCACTTAAACAAGATTCTTTACGTCAAGGGACAGGAATTTCTTGAATTGTGAAAGTTATGATCATGTGAGAGTGTTTCACAAATACACCGGAGGCGTCGATTTCCTATATGCAGGTAACGATATGACATGTACACAGTCGCCCTAGAAATCTTCGCTGCCTGAAGCCTTCCAAGTTCAGTTATTAATGAAAAGTGAGGCTAATAGTGCTTTCACCGTCAAAACAACGGTATGCCAATATATTCAGGATACTGAAATTCATTATACTCGAGAACAATCTTATATAGCAAGCACATACATTAAACTCTATAACTTTTTTGGTTGTTTTAAAAGAATGTGCAACTTTTTTACGTCTTGGAAACATTGGCATACATTTATTTTAGTTTATACACACTTCTAGTCTCTAATTGCCATAGAACTTGTGCTTTGTTTTCGTCAGAATATGTCAAACTGGGCAGACTTCTTTGATTATTGAAGAAGAAGATGTTTGCTCAGCTGTTCTGTTTGGAATACAATCTATGACTTTTTGGATCAATTCCTTATCTCTTTTTTCTCTTTTCTTTTATTTAATTAAGTCGTTCCGGTGCGTTGCGAGTTCTCCTTTGTCGCCTGATGACGTAAGCAGCCACTCCTGCGGCGAGAACCACCAAGAAAAAAGCTCCAACGGCGAAGCCAAGACCGACAGCTCTTCCTGCACCATGAGAAGCGCTGATTTGTTGAGGATTTCCTGCAGCTGTGTCGGGCCTTACTTGTCCACCACCTTGTGCTGGCCCAACACCGTTAGCACCAGCGGCTCCACCAGCTGCTCCATTTCGATCTGGTCTGGCTTGTCCTCCCGCAGCCCACACGTCTCCGTCAACAGCTTGGGCAACAAGAAAGAAACGAATAATATAAAGGGGGAGTAAGGTCACTTGTAGAACTACAATGGTAAAGCTACATCACTATCAACTCAGTGGCAGAGATTACAGTATTCTGTCTAACAAATGAACTAAGAATCTTTCTGTACTTGGTCTTATTAGACAGGTGCTCATGGAGAGAATTCATCAAATTCAACAAAATTCCAAGGCGTTGTTGGAGTCACGTGTGACAATCATTCCTGATTTTGGTCGTCATTTATTTGTATCATTGTCAGGGACAAAATTTCACAGCTGATGTTTGTTTGTTTATTTTAAACTGCTCTGGGTTATTTAACATTTTCATTTGGTAGCTCGGCAGAGTTGGGTTAGGAAATTAAGATGTACTGCCTTGACTTGCAGCACTTGATTTTACGCCAAGCCATCTATACCATTACCTCACTTACCATTCTAAGTTGATTCTTTGACTTTAATTATTATGGCTTTATTTTGTGGCAAGACATTTAGTCAATTGCCATTGTTATTTGATTTACGTAGAGACTGCACTTTGGCATTTGATACTACTACTACTACGATTAATTTTTGATTCCGTGCCATGACAGGTTCATCACCGTTATATATCTTGAATATATGTAATGACCACTAAATTTACTTGCTTTATTTAATGCGATGACACTTTGCAGATTAACGATTCCATACTTGATTGCACGACATGGCACTTAAACATTCATACTAAGGAACTTACCGTTATCACTTGATTCTGCAGGCTCAAAATCAGATTCGATGGGTTCAATGTCTGACTCAGCTGGTTCGGACTCAAATTCACTGGTTTGTACGGGTCCATTCAGAATGAGTAGACCAGGACTATTGGCTGCTACTAACTCAAGAGGTTCATAGGACGATTCATAGGATGAACCAATACCACGTGGTGGTGGTATAGCGATCCCTAAAATTGAGGGCACACAGGCTGAAAGAGACAAAAAAAAATGAAAACGTAACCACATCATTCATCGACGTCAGATTCGTAAATGTAAGAAACAACACCAACATTTGTTTGACAACTATGTACACCTTTTTCTATACTTAAAGGACGACTTGATATATTATCGTCCAAGAATCAAGAACATCTGACTGCTAGTAATGTTTCTATACATCTGTTCTGGTTTTCAAGACAGTCACCTTTCAAACAGCTAAGTCTCTGAAATGCTCCATTAAGACAAAATCGATGATGACATCGGCTCCTAAGTGCATATGAATGTTAATGTAAATCCATGATTCATATAAAAACCAAGTTCTTCTAACTTCGTATAAACAACCTTTGGATTACACTACCCTCATTGTCCTGACAAATGTGTACTACATTGTAAGTATGGCTAATTAAAGGAGCATTTTTTAAACAAAATTGAAAGGGTTATAGAAATACAACTTGTACAAACAGCAGTGGTTTTAGCGGTGTACAACAAATCAAAGCTAATTTTGTGTCTTTAAAGAGGTGAATCATTGTCTACAGCGTGAAACATGCAATATACTCAGGAATTAAATGACAGCTCAATGGAATATAGTCTGTAACCCTTAAATGACTCGTTCAAATAAAGTGAATTAAAGTGGTGGTTGTTAAAAGAGGCTGCCAACAGGGGATGAGGTGAGATATGCAAGAGAGCATGAGCTGGAGACCGAAGAAGCAGGAGGATCAGGAAGTATAGCTGTGTAAGAGCAGCGGGGCAAGGTATGGCAAGAGGCGGCGACTAGTAGGGGAGCTTGACGAGTGAGGAAGCTGAGCAGAGCCAGAGGAACCGAGAGACGAAGCAGGAGGATCAAAGGAGGGAAAACAATAGTAGCAGGAATGGAACAAGATGCCCCGGGCGGGCATATGGGAGGGGAGGGAGGGGAGGGGAGGAGCGAAGGGCAAGGAGACAGGGACTGAATACGTCATCGTAATCGCCAGAACTACACTCGAGATACGCTCTGTACCTGCTACCTCTTGGTGCAAACAAATAAAAGTCAATGCAAAATAATTCTCTATAGAGGTACTCTTGTTCAAGACAGAGCCGCATAATGAGCGCTGGTGCAAGAACACAAAGATCGCCCTCGATAATGCATTTACCGTTAACCTTTGCGTCCCTCATTTTGACAGTAATTACCTGTTCCTGTCCGAAGGAAGCCACTTATTATACACTTTTATAAAGAGACACGTCACGGTGTTTTTATTCCACTACTACCTATCAAACTGTATGACTTCAACATGGTGACATATTTATGAATATTTCCTACTCGTCATCTCCGCATGCACTGAGTGTTTCTGTGGGTGGTGCACTGTCTTTATCAGCAGGGTGCAGCTACATATATGTAAATCAAGTCCTACATTGACAGTTGGTTGGTATACAACCGATATCATAAAAAAAATCGATATATCTACGTGATGTTTTCCACATTCAAAGGATATAAACGTTAGTCGTTATTTATAATGCTAAGTTGATGATCGAATTAAGTATAGTGTAATAAGTAACTATAGAGAGAAGTAGAGATTTTAATGATGTACCATATGGTACGTATGGTTACATCTTTGTAACTATTGGCTCTACATTTTTTTCCAAGTTGAAGTAAAATTTAGTATTAAAGAGATCATTCTTTCTACTGGTCCCAAATAGCAACCCTAAACTTTATCATTAACATATGTAACAGTAGGCAACCATATCCATATAATTAATATGACGTTTCGTTGATCACAGTTAAACATTTAGCAAGAGGAAGCCAACACAAATTATCGCATTGTTCTTGTATTTCTAAATCTTCGGGAATTAAGAGTTGTTCTATCCAATAATTCCATTTTCTGTAGCTCTTACAAATTTTAAAAAAGAAAATCATATATGTTATTTTAACACACCATATTTATTTGAAAATGGTAAATGATGGCTCCTAGAGTTAAGTACTATTAAAATATTCTTAATATATGCATTGACATGTGGATATTTTCGCCAGTTAGAAAACAAAACGCACTGAAAAAAATATTGTCTTGATTATTATCAAAACGAGGTCCAATTCTTTGATGAAGGCACTTATTTATCATTTATTCAAATTCAATTTTGATGAGTATTTCCGAATATTTTTAATATGAATTAAGATGAATTAAGATCCAACAAGCTGCTAAAATTTGAAGCAAAGATATGTAAGCTTTATATATATAATTTGCACAATATCCTGTGTCTGATGAATAAGAAGGGCCATAATGGGAGTGTGGACTCTTCACGTTACTCATTGCTGAAGTTAATTCCTTTTATATATTTATTTTGGTATTCGAGAATCATGACTTTATTTATCTCAACATGTGACGCCTATATTCCTGGCTTGTTGTCTTATGTTGATTCGTGATTTCCTCGGCAATATATTTATATCACACACAAGTCTATCTACGCCAGAATAGTCAAGCAGGAAGTTCCCAATCAGTAGTTACTATTTTTGGAATCACGTCTAAGTATAGTTACCTTTCCGTCAATTGAGAACCTCAATTAGTAATCCTGAATCATTATGATTACGAAAATCGCACATTCTTTATACGAATATTCTAAGCGCTAAAGCCGATGCTATGACAGAGAGAGAGACAGATACAAAACGAACTATGTGGAGTATTTTACCTTCTGGGTGGTGTTTCCAGCCCAAATATTACATGGAATATATTGCCATGGTTTCAAATATACTCATACAAGTGAACGCTAAAATTAGGATTCCATTGTGTAGAAATACAATTACTCTTTCAAAATATATCCCCTTTATACGTTCACACAACGTGTCATAGGATATTTAAGTATATTCTCTATATTATCCAAGTAAATGTGTGACAGAAAGTTACTAACCTAATCTTAAATACAGTATTTTTATTATATATCATCGTTTTTCGATCTCATATTCCTGTATATATATCTGTATAATGTATAGGTATTTACTGTTTTATGTATTTATTGTTTTATGTCATTGTATATTCTAGATTGTTTGTAAAGCGCACAGATGCATCGCGCGTAGTGCGCTATATAAGATTTTATTTACATTACATTACATATTACTTCCAAATGACTATCGTTTGATACGAGAAATATCATTGAGTGATTTGACAATGTTAACATGATATTGCTCTTAGATAAATACGCATGAGCTAGTGTGTATATAATTACAGCCTACACGAATGATTGTGAAAACAAAACTTGATTAGAAATACCGAAATATTATAATGTAATAGAGAGCTCAATGCATTTACTGCAATCCACTGGACACTAATTAAATATGAATAATTAGAGAAAACAGAGAATGCTTAATATGTTCATACTTACGACATACTAAGTTCTTTGCAAGATATCAAAATATGTTCCACTATAGGTTATAGTTGTACGTGCCGTAGAGGCACCAAGTGGATAATCACCTTTAAGGTACATCGTGCGTTGACATGAATCTATAGTGAACCTTGTAAATAGAGGGAAGTGCCTCACTTTAGTTATTTTAGTATGAATTCAACTGCCTGTTGGCATATCCTATCGACCTTTATGACAAAAATAACTCCAACAATACAGCCCATATGACGATATGTCCCTATATGTGTCAGTGTGTGGTTCTGCCAAGGAAACACAAAATTAGTAGCCACTAATTGATTTCTATTAGAAGCCGGAAAACACGTGTTTCTTGTAATATTAATGGACATAATCAAACCCAGATGGACGTGCCTTTTCTCGTCGACAGGTGAATGGATTTTATCTACAGGGAATAAAGTGTCAAGTTATGACTGCGTTAATTCTGTCACAACTCAACCGCACACGCCAATGGTTAATATTGACAACCTATTTATATCATACAACACGCAAAATTGTATAAGCTAGGCTGATGGTCGATTTTCTGCATTGGGTCAGCGTGGGGAGAGATGCGACCTATTTAAGGTTGATTGTAGTAACTTGAAGCCTCATTACATGATCGTTACACCCATTAGCTAAGTCTTAGTGTAATCCAGTACAGTGTTTCTTAAAGAATGACGGTTGGCACAAAAATTAATTTGATATATAGTTAGACCTTTAAAAAACTGGTACTATTGAGTCCAGGGTGTATATTTTGAGAACTATCCTATGAAATATCAATACATATTCAACCAAAGCGCCTAAACTATTTAGTGCAGCACACAAAAACATTAGGTCAGCTCACATCCCAATATAAAAACATGGTTTTTAGATGTTTACAATGCATTTAAGGTGTCCGGGACAAATGATGTTGCATGTCATCCATGGTCTTTTGCTAGTATCGCGTTCAAAGCCTCATTGTAATGTTAAGAATTTAAGTTAAACAATATATTTAAGTTATCAATTCGGCCTGGACTGAGAAGTCGAAATCTTCATCACTAAGCCTAAAGAGCATACCATAATTTCAACATATCTTAAACACCATTTGAAAACTAGGATAGCTATAGAAACATTACTGGCATCGTTAAAATGTTCCCCTCTTGTTGTTGGATTATAACATGTTAACAGTACATTTCTGTCTAAATATAATGTAAGATTGGGAGATATGCTATGATTCTATATGGTACGTAAGAGCCCTATAAGTAATGATATATATCTAAACCACAAATAGGTAAAACTGTAGAACTAATAAACTATACAGTAAACTCTACAATTACAAATAGCAAGTCTAAAATATAGCATAACGGGGAAAAAATGAAACGAACATTATGAAAGCATGCATTTCTCCTTCACCGTTAATTGTTTTATCATATAGATATTATTACAAAGTTAAAAGACAATCTCCTGTTGACATATCATAAAGGTCTCAGCAAAAGCCTTTTTCACAGGATGTGAGTATATGACTCATACAAAGACTGAATCGTTTTAATGAGCTTCAATTAAGTTTCCACCGTCTAATTTCCTTAATAACGCAAACTGAAAAATTAAAAACAGGCTTCAATGAAAGTACAGTGCATGAACGTGTGTTCAGCATACATTATAGATCAGCATATGATACGCTTTAATTATAACCCTTTAAGTTGAGATTAAAAGGAACAATGTTCCATTGTTTCAAGAAAGCTTAACGGAGACATTTTTAATCAGAAAGATGATATTTTGTTTCAAAGCAACAGTTTATAAAATGTGTTAGGTCTTTTGCAATGATGTTTCTTGTACATTGACTGCATCTGTTGAGTCCTTTAAGATGTATACCTACAGTTGAAAGTCTTTTTAACAATATCATTGTCTGAAGAAACAGAGCCTTGTTCACTAGCTAATGCCCACATATTTATTATAAGGTCATCTTTCATAAAAGTTTTGGTGACTTAAACAAATGACATGATTCAATATGTTGCCACTCTGTTATGCTGCAAGCATATGCTCATAAGTAAAATTGTCTTCAGTAAAGAAAAACGTCTGTACAAACATTTTACTACATTTTTCGTAATTTTGTTTCTGGATGACAGACATATTCTTCGCATTCGTCTGATACAATTATTACTTCTCAAATAACTTCAGCTAATAGTGAAAGCAAACGTTTATTGAAAGGTATTATAGTAAATCTGAACGTTAAGGGACCGTCTCAACAGTTAAAATGTAAGGAATAATACTTTAAAAAGGAATCACTGATGACTAGTTTTGGCAATATCGATTAAAACAATACATATTTGGTTCCCTAAACAATAAATGAGATGTTCAGGTTAGTCACTTGTTGTTCATGATTCTGAGTCTGTTGATATTTTGGAACACAAACTACCTATTGTCTATTGGAATAAATTGATGGATTTTTGTCTACTTCGTCTATGATTCTCAATGCAAGTTGTTCTTTTTGTAGAGCATCTTTACTTCTTACACTTTCATTATTAAAGCTGAACCTAGGAACTATACAGAAGATATATCTTAATCATTCATTCGTTCTCTTAATTTTAGCAACAACGTTAACATGCATGTTAGAGTGTAAGATGATAGAACCATAAAATATCATATCACATTTTCCATCTTTTTTTTTTGTGCTTAGATTAAATGAAATCACGGTACATACATATTTAAATAGAGATGCAGAAACTTTCCTTTTCAATTGTTCAAAACCTTTTTGTGTCTAAAAAGAACAAGAATATCTTTTTTTCAAAGATTATTGCTGTCAAAAGTGATACTATCATGATCAAAGAAACAGATAACAAAAAGCATACCAATGATAAATAGAACTGAAGCGATCCTTGCGTCCATTTTGTGTCTCCAACGGTATTCAACTTCTGGATGGAATAAAATAAATATTCTTGATTCTTGATGGTAAGTTCGAAGTTCTGTCTTCCTTACAATCTTCCGACCTTTATCGTGAGTAACTAATAGGGATCTTGTTTAACAGTGTGCTACTGTGTCCGGTAGCAGAGCTCTTTTATACTTCCTAGCACGTTGTGGATAACACGTCCAGTTGCTTACACTCGTCGTAGGTAGTTGACATGAGTCTATTACTCACTTAACCGTCGGATGGACATCTATTGGATGTTCCGCTCCCAAGCGGTATTTTTGGATGGTAACGCTGACGTATGGGAAGGATGTCTAAAGAGATTTTGAAGTATGAGGAAATTCAATTCTTCCTACGAGTTTAACCAAAAAAAGATTTTTCTTTTCACCGTCATGGATACAGTAGTGCAAAGAGTAAACTATTTCACCTGTGTAGGCCTATCTACATTAGACAGATATATACTTATTGCATCTTCTCAATCTATATCGTTTCGTATGACGAAATCATTACTCATTTTGGTCATGTTTCTCCACGTGAAATAACCAGCAAACATTCATTACTCAGTTTCATATAAGTTAACGTTCCCAGAATTAGACGGAAATTAAAAGAAACTACCATGTACGATGCAACCTGTTTTACTTTAATATGTCAAGATAGATAGTTTTATCAACTCAGTCTTTAATTTAGTAAGCGATATGTCGAAATTTTATTAAGAGTACGAACGTTCATATTAAGAAACACCTGAAACGTTTATCGTCCTTGTCATTTTAGCGTATAACATTCCATGACCGTGCGCCGTTCCTTTTTTTTTTACATGCATAATCATGATGATGTCATAATATTATGATCAACATGAACAAATATGTCGTCCTTAATTCTCTGAGACAGTGGAGATACGTGGACGCGTTATTAATTCACATCACTATATAAATCAATGTTAAATTGTCAAACTGTCTCATTATTGTTACGTCACATCGACAAATGTTTCAGTATATTTTCCCGTTTTAGAGTAGAATGAATGTGTGCCATCCGTTTTAAACAGCAACTTACCAACTAGATTCTGCAACATTCAATTGACTATTATTACGTAACCTTAAATCTGGGAGAGAAATGTCTACTTTCCATAAATTATCAATTTTCATACAAAGTAGCTTTGAATACGGACAAGAAAAGAGAGAGTTTGAATAGAGCCGGTAACCATGACAAAGTCGATTAATTCCCCATAGGTTATCAGTAGCTTCCAAGGAGTGTTAGCTCAGTGGTTAACGACGGTGCCTTTCAATCATAAGGTCCCGAGTTCGAGTCACTCCACGATTAATGTATGTCGTCCAGTTACAGAGTTGTTGACAATTGACAATTCATAATCATGGACGTTAAAATGAATCTAAGAGACTGACTTCGGTCAGCTTGCGGCTTTGATAAGCCAATGAGGCTTCTTCGTGAGTTCCTGCTTGCATGAGGATCTAACATACATACTATAAAGCTAACTTTGAACAAACTTATTCCTTGTGTAGTTATGTTCAATGATATATTATCATGCTGGACACTCTACGCAACACAAAGTGAACCGACATATTGGCCCCTACTGTGTTTTAAGACTTCACAGTTGAAGTACTACAAAAAAAATAGTTAAAAGAATAGTTTAGAAGGAAATTAGATGTTGGTATGTGCAAGACAAACTTGATTTTAGTATTAGGGTGAGTTACCAAGTTAAGAATTATAAGAAGACAATGGTATTGACTCTTTTCAGAGCAACTATTATGTCACACTCTACTTGAGGGCGGTAGAAGAAGCCTAAATTGGCGAGAGAGCGATAAAGCAGAGGCACAAGTTTCGAGGGCAGTGGGACGTTTTAATTTGATATTTGCATCATAATTTCTCGACAAATTGATTTGTTTGTATGTATTCCGTATACCACGTATACCAAAAAGTTTTTTAGAACAAAAAGGCACTGCATAATAACATATTTTCTTTAAATTGTTTAACAATAGGACCTTCTTAATAAGAAAAAATATAAAACGAAGAACAACAATATGACATTTTGAAAAAATGGAATACTGTACGCCTCGTTCACAAAATGATAGGGCTCTTTAGAATTATTAAATATTTTTTTTACAAAAGTGGAGGGGGCACGAACCTATACTGATTCCCCCTGGGCTCCGCCGCCATGATTTACTTTCTAACATAGTCACCTAAGTAAACCAAGTATGAACCGAACAAATTCTACGGAGTAGTTCCCCTCGTTCACAAATTAACAGGTATTTAGCCCTTACCAACTTAATTATACAATAACCATTGGTACCATCAAATATGATATGCAAATTAGTTGAGATTCCAAGTCAGCTCGATCGGTCTATCGATGCATCTCCGGCTATATATGAACAGGTTTTGACATGCGCATGGGCTTACTGTTGACGTTTGTTCAAGATCATGGACGTTGTAAAGGTTATAAAGCTGTGGTGTTACTGCCGTTATTAGTAATTAGTTTTGTGGCCAATTAAGTTACGCACAAACTAGTAACACAAGTCCACATAACCACCAATTAAAGGGACATAAGTTAGTACATGCAGGCACAGTGCCGGATTAAGGTATGTGGGGGCCCGAGGCCTATGTCAATGTGGGGGCCCTTAACACTATCTAAGCGGAGCGCCACCATCGATTGGCGCGGAGCGTACAAGAAAAAATTGGGCTAACACGTCCCCTAGATTGCAGGAAATGGCACTTCCCATGTCTATAGATATCCAAAATATACTGTTACATACAACTGATATATACTGTTACAACACATACATTTACCCTTAATATTTTTGGTTGATTTTTTTTTGTGGTGGCCCCTTTTTGTGGGGGCCCGAGGCATTTGCCTCGCTTGCCTCATTGTTAATCCGGCACTGCCCACAATACATCGAAATCTTGATGGGTACTTGATGGGTACTTGAGGCCATCCGTTGGATGTATAATATTTTTTTCAATAGCGCCACCCTTTCAAATGTTGTTTAGAAGAACAACAACTTTTCATGCTGCAAGGCAAACAACTGATAGTTGATGAAATGCCTCAACCAAAATTTGGGGACCTAAATAATTGGGGGCCCCTCAAAATCTGGGGGCCCCGGGCCTGGGCCCTATGGGCCCTACTGTTAACCCAGCTCTGTGCAGGCATCCAAAAAGACGGTTCGAGATGCATGTCCATTTGACTCACCTGGCGACATAGTTTGCAGATAAGCAAACAAACATGCACGTATACCTTCGCACTGATGTTATTAACAGTTTCCATCCGTTCAGTGATGTAGTCATTTACCGCTTTTAAAAAAAAAAAACACATCTACATCGACAGTCATCAATCAGGTTATATCCCTAACCCTAAAAAAGATTACGTCAAAAATATATGTATACGGGTTCCTGTTAAATGCGATGGTATTGATAAATCGACTTGTTTAAACATATTTCATTTTTGTGTAATTTATACTGTTCCATTACAATTATATAAGCCTGCTACCGGTATTTCATGATACCATTGTTGATCAGGATTTCAAATGTAATGGAATGGGGATATTGTAAAGTCCCCCGACTGACTTATATTATAGGGACTGAACCAATATGGAAGAGCCAGAGGCGAATGACCGTTTTTTTTTTTTTTTATAAAGGAGGGTGTGGTCATGGGATTAATGATTATGCTGTCTCCCATGTTGGAGCCCGTCTGGGGATCGTTACCCAGATAAGAAATGAAAAATGTTTGATTTGCTTAACACAAAAATAAACTTGCTAATAATGTCTTATCCAAAGGCGTCGACGAAACTCCTAGTCCTGTAGGCTATATATACTTGTCCGCGACATGCTTCGGCTCTTTCTTGATCTCTGGGCTGTGTTGAAGTTGACGCTGAATGAAACACTCCTGTGTTTGTTGGCTTCAATTTGATATTCCTATGGAGAAAATGGCTGCTTCCTAAACCCTGTATTCCCAAGACAGCTGCATCAATCAACATTCCCAATGTACCCAATGGACAACATTCAATAACTTCTATTTCAATGAACAACATCATCTGTTTCTCAGAGCTGTAATTGAAGGTAAAATTGTTGCTCACGGGCTTGAATCACGTAAAAATGTTACAGGCTAGCCCTGTTACTTGTTAGTGTTACTGTTGTTTGTTAGTGTTACTGTTGTTTGTTACAGTAGTGTTACTGTGTCCACTGCGTAACGTTATGTTACAGAGTAAGGATGGGCTACTC
>JAIPMN010001205.1:19291-42485 GCA_020650975.1 Apostichopus californicus | reverse complement strand
TGGATAAAGGGGGTGGCATTTGAAGCAATGAGGCTTAGCGATCGGGCGGTTCCGGGTTGGACACCCGGCCGGGTCATGTTAAGGTGGGTTTTTCATCCAAAAGCAATCTATGGTTTTTCCATCTGAAAATAACTTTCTTAATTGAAAAGATTCCAAATTTGAGTTAAAATCTTGAATTGGAAGCCACCCTACGTGTAAGTTGTAATCCATTGCCCTTGGGGGCTTCTCCCACATATTTGGTAGCTTAAGCGTCGTAAACATAACTGCTGATTATTATTATATTGGAAGTGTCTATTGTTACGACGAGTTGTAAGAATAATTGCCGATTACGCATGCGCAGTTGCTATTTTACAACCAGGAGTACTATTTTTACGACCATGAGTAACAATAATTTCCAGTTAGGGTTAGGGTTAGGGATAGGATTAGGATTAGGGGTTAGGTTTAGGGTTAGGGTTACCCCTACTACACGCACAGTTGCTTTATTTACTTTACTGCGCATGAATTCGCCGATGTCGTAAGAATAGTTTATAGATAATTGTTACGACTAGTCGTAAGAATAGCCACGGCCTATTATATTCTGCAATAGTTTGTATCTAGCCTGGGCCTAGGCCTAGATGCACTTTTATAAAAACTAAGTGTCTCTACCCCAAATATGTAGGTAACTACAGCAAGGTGTTGGACATTGGCTGGTCAGGAACTAGCTCATACGGTAAATGAGGTCTAGGCTAACTAAAGTGTATCTAGGCCTAATGTTAGGTATAACTTAGGCTAGGCCTAAACCTAGTAAACAACTTCATTGGCTTTAGCCTAGGCCTATCCTTGTCTGTTGTTATTTGCTAATGCTTAAATGATGTTACCCTTGGTCATCGATGGAATTTGTCACAGGTTAACAGAGACAAGTAGTACTATTGGATTACTGTTTCCGATATTTTTTACTAGTTTCATAATTATTACATTGATAAACGTTAGCGTGAGTCATACTCTACAGTAGTGTAGCATAGGAGCCAACATACAGGAACTAACGTACAACCTCAAGTATACAGTCAGTGTACAGCTTCAGGCTAATTGACAACAGTAACCATAGGCCTAAGGTTAGGCCAGCTTAAAATCAATCTGATGAAACTTAACGTTACTGTTAACCATAATTCTATACTTACGGAAAGTCTTGATAAATATAACCAGAGACATACACCAGTGTTTTTGAACTCGACTGGCAGAAACTTATACTTAATGATGAGAAAAAATATTACCGATAGTCGCGACGCATCAATTCAACCTTCACGCAAGCGCTGAGATACGGTAAACACTAAACTGCGTCTTGTTGAACTGTACAATCTATTTCACGTTATGTGTATGAGTGTACAGCAGAATGCTCCCACTCATACTCATCAACACAGAATAGTGCAAACAAAAAGTAATGACGTCATCACCCAACATACAAACTTGCACACACGCGGCTTTCTGTTCAGTGCAATGTAGGTTTGCTATGTTTACATCCTACATTTTATAAATAACAGGATTTCGAAACGCTGCCAAGAAAGCATTAAGATAGGGACCAAATTTCCCTTACATAATCAGCGACGCGTTCAACCAGTTTCCACTTAAATACTTTTACCAAATGATAATTTCGTCGCCCTTGATCCGTCCAGAGATCGAGATAGCGTACACGCAGAGGGTTACAATATAAGGAGTGTGTAAGGGGAGGGGTGGCATCCTTCTTAGATACTAGGTTCAAATACTTTTATGGAACGATTTGACGTAAAGGATTTTATAAAGGAGGAGTTTGGCCCTGACGTCGTTAAAGCACATGACCATTTAGGCAGGGACGTTACTAGGGTCTTGTGTTCGAGGGGGGAAGGGGGGGGGGTGGTGATGAATCATAATATTCCAACTAGAATCATAATTTTCTGGGTTGATTCGTAATTAAGAAGGGGTGCCGCATCGCAAGTTCGAAATTTTCAGCAGTGTAACACGAATAGTTTATCAATTGTTTCTACCTTAAATATGCTATACTGGGTACTTAGTAATATGCTAAGGTGCTAACTCATTTTTCTTAGGTTCTTGGGGGACATGTTCATTTTGCAGGCATCTGTACTATTATTATTACTAGAATTATTATTATTATTTGTACCAAATATGGCTGGGTTTCTTTCTTGTAAAGGAGTTAAATGGTGGCGTCACAGTACATAAATCACATTTATAACTTCTCCAGACGTTGTTACACCGTTGTAAATTCGATTCTGATGTATAAACGACCAAAATTTGACACTAGCAAAACGAAAGTTTTGAGTCGGTTAGGTTCATTACACAAATCTATGTCCAAATTGTATTCAGTCTTTAATTTGACGATTATACTCAGGAAACTAATTGAACTAAAAGCACAAGTGTACAGGATCAATTTCGATTGCATAAAATCCCACTTTAAACGTCGGGTATGGGAGCTGTCATTTTGTAAATCCATGACGTCATAGTACGTGTCACTAGGATCTGAGACCTTTCTCTTTGTTTTTCTTTTCACATTTCAAGGTCGAATTGTTACTGTGTGACGACATTGAAACCGATGCTATCCGGTAAAAGGTCATGTTATAAGGTTCAATATTTTAGATTCAGCATTTGCAAAACCCATCTCCATCACTTAAAGTGAACAAATTGACCGAAAAAAAACAACATAACCACTTGAAGCATGGACAGCGGGACGCGTCCCCACCAACTTTTTCAGTGGTGGGGACATGATATACCCTGTCCCCACCAATTTGTCTTCACCAAACGCTGCATTTCAAGTTCCCCTGTATTAAACGTTGGCGCAGTTTGATCCAGCATTGTGCAAATGACATGCAGCAGTTCTCATTTTATTACATTTATCCACAGTTGTTAAATATTGGAGGGAAATCGCATTTGCGGCAGTCTGTAATTGTTTTCTGGGAGAGGACCCCAGACCCATCGTATACAAGAGTCTACTTGGATTATTTGTCCCCTGATTTTTGTTTCTGCAGACGCCCATGTATTTCCCCAAACTAAATTTCTAAGCCATGAGATCTAAAATTTAAGGAGGTTTGGGAGCATCATTAATTGGGTCTGGGAAGTGTAATTTCCGGCGATCTGGTCGAGCTCCTGTCTGTACCAAATTTACCATTAATGATGGTTGCAATTAGGCCTATATATGTCTCCTTTCAATGCAGAAATGCTTCAAAAGTGAAAAACATTTCATTTGATACGACATAATAATTGAAGGTCAGCTGTGGCAAGGTAAATGCGCAAAAGTTAGTCGATAATCAACTGGTAGTTTTTTTTCTTTTCTTTTTGGAGTGATAGAGTGACATGTCGAATATTGAGGTATATCGACCGATAAGCGTTGTTACGGTATGTTGTAACTTTGTTCACAGCGTAGCAAATACGTAGGAAAACACGCTAGTCCTTGGCGTAAGTTGAGACACTTACCAAGCTTTGGGGGGGGGGGGGTTGCTTCTTTAAACAAACAAAAGATCCTCGAAATAACAACAAAAAGGTAAGTATATGTATATCAGCCACATTTATTTTTGTTGTAGTTGTGTGAACTTTTACTCACCGTAAAGACAACAAAATACATCCCAAAAGACCAATAATACATATTATTCGCAATGTACCTTTGTGGTGGCAGTATATACATTTTACGACAAGAGCCGTATTGTTTATATACGGCTCTGTCTATACGACAATATCCGTATATCTCTATAGGAGTCGCATCACAATTAATTGTTCTATTGACTTGCACACTAAACTCGTCACTTTCAAGACCTACAAAAGCATATAAAGACTTTTTCAACTGGCATATTCTACCCATCACATGATAGCTGAGATATTGGCCTATCATGGCAATTGCAAATTTCCATTTTGAGCTAGAAGAGGAGCAAGTTAAGCATACTGAATCCCAACCCTTCTATCTGCTCCCTCGGAGTAATATCAATATGTAACCAAAGATTTTCTAAAATGGTGTATATCACCTTCAATCCTCCCTATTTTCACACCATCTGAACTTTAAATTATGCTCTTTTCACATAAAGGTAGAAAAACAATTATATAAACTGATTAAACAAGCATTATATTAGGGTCGTGTTAGCTCTTTTCTCTGACGATTGTTAACGTTTTCGAGCGGATGTACACTACTCTAATTGTGATGTGGTACCTATATACGTTAATGTTTACTGTTCAATTTAGTAAGTCTGCGTGGAATACGATAGGTTGGAATGACCAAAGGTAAATTAACACATTTTTATGAGGTATGGGATGCCCCGCTAAATAGGACCGATACGTTACACAATTGTGACAAAATCTTCGAAATACCCCAAAATAAGTGGATTTATGTATATCGGCCACATTTCTTTTATTGTAGTTGTGTGAACTTTTGCTCACAAAGACTATATACATCCCAGAAAACCCTATCATACATATTACCCTATGGTGGCAGTATACACATTTTACCACCAGAGCCGTATTGCCTATGTACTGGTACCGTATGTGTTTACTGCTAAATTTTGTAAACATAAGTCTGCGGGGAATACGATTGATTGGAATGGCCAAAGGCAAATATTATAAACACTGTAGCATACAGGGCTGTCGTTTCAAACCCGTGCACATTGTACATTTCAAAAAGTTTCCTTTTACATGGCATAACGTCACTAGGTATATAAACTTACAGAAGAGAGGAAATAAAATGCACGGACCTTCAAAAATAAGTCAGATTATATATATGACAAAGATTAACAAGAAATAAAATAGTGAATACACCCTACTCTAAAAACGATAACAATTGTTTTGGAACAGGGAATAGTCAGCAACGGACGAGGTAACAACATGGGAGTTGGGTCAATGTGCGGCGTTTGAAAAGCTCTATGTTATACATCTTACAAGATCATCGAGCCATTGCAGTGTGCATACGAAAGCCAATCCACGTTCAAGTAGGACCTACTACAATGGGGTTGTAACCATCATGGTATTACGACGGTGGTATGTCAGAAGTGCGGTATCACGATATTCTGTTTTAATGAAACATACACTACAAAAGATTTTAATGACATTTCCAGCAGAGATCTCAATTAAAAGATCAAGTTTTAAATGGATACCGCGTCGTTAACTTTGAGGTGAAGACAATTTGAAGTCATATTTATGACTAGGGTGCCGAAGACTGAAGACTGTAAATGTTGAGAAATGACCTTTTAAACACACGAGCCTCCTCTATGTCAGTGACGGTACTGTATAGTCTAACCAGGGAGTTCCATAACAACTCCCTGGTCTAACACACAGACTATTAGATCAGTTCCTCAGACAGTGCACTCACAAAAATCTCAAATGCCTTGAATGACATGTTGTTTCCAGTGCAAAACACATTTGTCAAGGACGGATGGTATCCAATGTCATTCGAATGTCCGTTGTTCATATACTGCTAAACGAACGTGTTGTGATTGAGTTATTAGAATTAATAAAACAATGGATAAACATTAACATTTATGCGTGAATGATGAGCCGCCGATGTCATCGCCAATTAGGCTTAAAGGAGCATTCCATAGATTTAACATACTTGAAAGCTGAAACCGAAATAACCATAAAAAAATACTGGCACTCAGTTTTTTCTTGAACTATAACATATCAAAACTAAAATTCTGCATAAAGTTGTCACCTAAAGGCTAGTGACTGAAGAACTAGTCACTAATTTAAAAGTGAAATAATGCTCGTTCTTTCGTGGCATCGACCACTGTAATACTTTTGGCGTTCCTTGCAAGTAACATCCTTAGTCAGGTGATACCATGTTTGGGAAAGTCGCATTCGATGACACTACTAGCTCTGTACTGCTAGTGTGTGACTTCTAGGCTGCATAGTTAACAGAAAACAACTGTGCGACACCCGCTAGTCAAATTTCACACATGTCCGCTACCGTTAGACATACCTAGGCTAGTCTAACTGTTGGCAGGATATTGACTGATGGTAAGACTAGTAAGAGGCGTACCCTCAAGGCCACAAACTTCAGACCAGAGACGTATGGTTGCTTCCGCAGAAATTTTTGTGTTGTTTACAGTTTTGACAGCAAATCTTACATCAAGCAAATGGCTGCAGTTAACTGGTTGTTATCATTTGTTGAAACGCTACTCTTAGCAGCGGGTGGACTCTGTGGCTTGATTGTAGCAATTTGTGTGGGAGTATCAAAGGTGAGCATATCAAATTTCAAAGTTAGGTCAAGGCGCCTGGACACACAATACTAAGGCTAAGGTGCCCATATTCAAGGGACCTCGTTTTAATGTTGACCCCTCATGTTGATATCAAACATGGGGTAAAAGTGGTGTAGGCCTACGATAACTTCACAAAATTTGCAATGCTAGGCTAGTGTAGTAATTAGTAAGATTAATAATCTGTATAGGCTAGGGCCTAGGCCTTGAATGTTCTTTTACAAAAAATGAGCAGTAACTTGTATCTGTTGTATTTTTCTGGTTGGTTCAAAATATATACCAGAGTGTCACAGACATCCAAAGTGTTGAGTCATATTTCATTCCCTTCGGTCATGCTTTTATTAAAGTTAAAAGTATAAATAATTCGGATAAATGGGTAAATAATTTGTAAAGTGCTTGAATCTCACTTTTTTAAATAGAAAAGTTACTTAGTTCCTTTTCCACTTCTTTAAATATAACTGTAGCTGGTTTCATTGAGACTGCTTGTAAAAATTTCAGTTGCAACATGACTACAATTTGATTTTAATATTATCTTTTTCAAACATACTGTAGCAGCTAGGCCTAGTAACGGGTCGTACTAATTAGCGTCAACAGGCACTTTTCACGACAACTCAAGACAACTCAAGACAACAAGTTTAAAATACCATCAAATACAATGGTTGTAATCAGAGTGTATCTGGAAAAACGTTTAAAACTAACTGGAACCATCGTGCATACATATTTTCACGGGAAAAAATGTTTTTGTCGTAAAAATCGTCAACTTTCTCCGTCCGTAGAATTGGACGACCTGATGCTATTGCTCTTGCGCAATGACATTGGACCGCACCATTACAGAATAAAACCAGGCAAAATGATAGTAAGCAAGACTCTGTAAAAATTAATAAAAACATATGTAAATTTCAATGGAAAAACAATAAGAAATATTCATTTTTTTAAAAACATTCAATGATTTGATTGATTTGGAGTTCATTCATCATACTACTTTGGTGGCACTTTCTTACTACGTCAATCCACCTTACCGACACTGTGCACAAAGGTAGTTCCCAAACCCTAACACAAACCCACCCATATCATAATGGTGCGGTCCAATTCTACGGACCGAGAAAGTTGACTATTTTTACGAAAATAACATTTTTTCCTGTGAAAAATATGTATGCATGATGGTTTCAGTCAGTTTTAAATGTGTTTCCAGATACACTCTGATTATAACCATTGTATTTGATGGTATTTTAAACTTGTTGTCTTGAGTTGTCTTGAGTTGTCGTGAAATGGGCCTGTTGACGCTAATTAGTATGACCGCTAGTAACAGTATAGGTACTCACCACAGGTACCATTATTCTCCGCACACAGTACTGTGAGCTGACACAAAATGGTGCATTCCGCCCACCACATTTGTCAGCGGAAAACAACGTTTTTGTCAGCGGAAACTCATTGAACTGATTTAGGAGGATGGAGAAGATAAAATTTGACGGTAGCAGGATAGAATTTAGCTCTGTGACTAGATTAATATTAGGATAGCTTAGGTTCGGAAAAGGAATGAGGATTTAGTACGACTACGAGTGGCGGCGATAATTAATTTTAGTTAAACAGGGCCACCTTATTTGGTTGTAGTTTTTGATATCATGTGAAGGTGAAAAAGGTGAGCTGCCGTAACAATTTGGTCTTGCTAAGTTTCATCCTTTAGGGAGTATATCTCATTTGTGATATTTTCTCATACGTTGTGGCTATTCGCACGAACGTAATCGTGCGAATAACATTGACTATTCGCACACATGTAACTTGACCAATCAGCGCTCGTGGTTGATGTAACCAATGAACTGTCCTGATATGTGCTGGCCGGGAGGGATGAACAGGACATCAATGGACAATAACACAGCAGTGCATGACAATGGAACAGGAATTTGATAACTATGGGGATTTCCAGGGTTATGTTCAAAGGATATCTGCAAATCTTTTCTGAAATATTCCAACAAAATCTTTAATTATTTCTCCGAATTTTCCCAGAATTGATAACATCTCTGATTTCTCTCATATTTAACAGATTTGGCTATTGACTTTTAAAAAGATTACCATTTTTGGAGAATCATTTCATTGACCGAAATCTTGAGGGGGGGGCGAGGGGGGGGGGCAAATCGACCATGCACATCCAACACTGTGGTTGGGGCCATGGTTTACCTTGCTCGCCTACTCAGTACGAACACGTTTGTGCGAATATAAATGTTTATTGGCAGTGCTTTTCTAATCACTACATGCCTACCAATACCCACATACACGTTCGTGTGAATAACAATCCTTATTGGTACGCCTTCGTGTGCAAAGTCACTGTCTATAAGCACGAGCATGTTCGTGCGAATATCGATGCTTATTGGTACGTCAACGTAACAATAACGGTTGTTATTGGCACGTGCATGTGCCAATAGACACGACCTTTCTCATAACCTGTTGTATTCTTTATATTTTATTCTTGCCTTTTTACGCCGACCGCCATCGCCTTGTACTTCTGTAATTTACGTAACCCTAATTACATACACCCATGCCTCCTGCAAATTATATGCAGCTTAACTTTCCTGACATGAACTCAGTCTTACCATCCTTATCGACTTTCTCTGATACTTTCTCATTTTATTTTTATTATCCTGAATTTTATATCCTAACATTGAAGAAAAATATAGTGTACATATAAGTAGGGAAAAAATGTTGTTTTCCGCACAAGAAAGTAATCAGCGGAAAGTAGTAAGTACCATGTGCGGAGAATAACTGAAACCTCATACCACAGTAGGGCCTATGCAAAATTAGGGGACATGCACCATACAACAAAAATGAATGCAACCAGTCTGTAAATTGTTTTGTTGCATGGGGAAGTTGAAAGGAACCAGTAGATTATAGGCAAAGAAAAACATGAAGTTTCAGATCAGTCCTAGTGTGGAAAAGGACCATCATACAGGTTGTGCATTAACTCCGTAGGGCTATCAATTCGAGGTCAAATGAAAATATTTTTGCAAAAGCAAAAAGTCAACAAATTTTATTACGATAATCTATAACGTTATTTTATATGTCAATAAAACATTCAAATCAATAAAGGCCTATATCTGGATTCATGGCCACTTCTCCTCTGAAGACAAGTGAAGAAATATTAAGTCAGTTGCAATTGCAAACAGAAAAAAAAAGAAAAGGGGGGGGGGGGAAGGAGTGTTTAAGCCATTGATGCGTCTCGTTGTCTTCGAGATGCCTACATGTAATGGAGACGGTCAAAATTACATGAGACGCATTTGGAGACAGTAAAAAATAAGACTAGGTTTAGCTAATACCAAATGAGCCTGCTGCCCTGCCCAGAGACTAACTTTACCAATATATGTATCTAACACCCATCATCCCCGCTAAAATTCAAAATTTGTTGTACTAAGGAATCCTTTGTGCAATTTTAAAATGTTTCTGTCTATCCCAGACATAAAACAAACTTATCATTGTTAAGTTTTTGACCTAAGTAACGTTATATGCTGCACAGTGCACACTATTACTACAAAAGGGAGAGGGAACCCCTTAACTTAGGCCTCTCCCCATATGCAACAACTTGTTCTTGAATTTCGACCAAATAATTTAGCGAGGGGAACCCTTCGCAAACAGACAAAATATGTGCTGTGTTAATAGTGTCACTGAAATTGTGCAAGCAGAAAAGTGACACAACTTGTTTTGAGCACTGTGAACTTGTTCCTTGCACAAGGCAATTTTTTACAGCCTGGAATGTAATAGTTAATACGATAGCAATTGTTGAACCAGTTTGCATCCTCCATAGCTAACCAAACGACTTTTCATACTTTCATTGGGAATTGTACAGAACTTGTACACCCATCCCCTTTACATTCACCACAATAACAGGCAGCCCCCTCCTCCCCAAGCAAAACAATTTGGCCTGGTACAGTGGAGGGACCTGTTATATCCCAGTAACAATTATGAAGCACTTTCAGAAATTTCATGATTTTACCATAGCAACAGAAAGCAAGCCAAACTTGAAAGTTTGCTAGCATTGTTAAAAAGTCTCTCAATGTGTTTTTCATAATTTAAGTGTTTAAGTCAAACAATGATGTAAATTTGTAAAGCTAGATCCAACTCCAAAGCATCACTATCAAAGTAAATTATTTGTGTTAGCGTACTTACATACGCTAGACTTTGTTCTTTGTTTGTATCCAATGTAAAGAATGAAACAATATCGTGATATTACTATTTCTAGAACTGCCTTATTGTACTTACTATATATTTGCATTGAAACACAGGATAGTGTTTTAACTCATTTAAAGATCACCCAAGTGATTTCATGACTCATTCTGCTCCACCTAATGCAACTGTGCAATAAAGGGTGGCATCATTTTTTGTTGTTGTGAAGTTCCTGTTATGGAAATTGCCCAGAGTTTCATAAACTTCTTGTCACAGTATGATAAATGTTGATGTTGCTAATACATTGCAAAAGCTAGAAATTATGAAAACTTCAACAAATGAGATTAAAAGTGTAAGTTGCAAGTGCATCATAATTGGACTCTGCTATCATCATGCAGTTGCTGTTGAATATAGAATTGAATGTTTTACATTATCCTTAGTTAGGCTACATGGGTCTAACTTAGGCCTTACGTAAGGGCCCAAGTCCCCAGCAGACAGTCTATCCCCTCATGTCAGGTAGCATCCCTGGAACAACATTGTCCCCAGAATTTTCCCTGGATTTCATATTCTGTCCCCAGATTGTCTTAAGTGTCCTGGAACAACACCTCACCCTAAGTCTAAGGAGGCCTGGTTTAATTTAAAGGTTGCTATTTGGCTTTTCAAGAATAGAAACAGCTTCAACACAATCTGAGTTAAATGCTATAAACATACAGTAAATTAAGATCAGTACATTTCTGGGTAAAGGCAACACAGTCTGCAATAATTCAATTTCAAATCAAAAGTGTAAGCATATGTTTTGCATAGACTGGGAAATGGAATTCCTTGTTGCCAGGTAATGAGACCACAGCCTTTCAGTTTTGTATTAATTTTATTTCATGTCTTTGATCGACAGAATGGATTCGATGGCAACTGTATTCTGTTCAGCACCTTCGAATATTGCAATGCAACAGCCGGTGATTTCACATACCTTGGAAAACCTGGTTCCTGCCATTTTGTAATCCTTAGTGAAGTGTTGGTTGCATTTTATGTTCTGTTGTATGCCCTTTACCATGCCTGTTACCTCACAGAGAAGATGAAGGAGTAGTAAGTTTGTAGGCCATCTATGTTGTACTTTCAATGTGCTAAAATTGTTACATTTTTTGACCACATGTTGGTGTGTGGGTATGTGTGCGTGTTTGCGTGTGTGTGTGACACTTCCGTTTGTATGCAGGATAAATCATCGAGGGAATGATTGATCAATGCCGTACTTTATGGGTGGGTGATCCATGATGAGTTGATGTACCTGTTGATTTTGGTGCTCATATCATGAATATTAAGGAGGTCACAGGGTCAAACGTCAAAATTTTCCAATTGCAATAACTTGGCAACCACAAGTTGGAGTTTCTTCAAACTTGGTATACCAGTGATATTGGTAGACCACCTATACATGCTGAGGAGTCTTGCAATTGATATCATGCATATTTATGAGGAGGCGGGGCTGAGCGTTATTTTTGTAACAGAAGTTTGTATGCACGATAACTAGAAAAGGGAATGATTGATCAATAACATACTTGGTGGGTGGGTGGTCCATGATGATTAGATAAACCCTATTGAGTTTGGTGTTCCTATGAATATTAATGAGGTCACAGGGTCAAATGTCAAAATTTTCAAATTGCAATAACTTGACAGTCATAAGTCACAGTTTCATCAAATGTGAGTGTGTTATTGGTAGATAGCCTACACATGGCGATGTGTCTTGCAATTGATAACACATGCATTTATGAAGAGGTGTGCCTTGCATTATTTACGTTACAATTTTTTATGATTAATATCTTCACAAGGCAATTATTGATCATTACCATTTTTAGTGAGTAGGTGAACCTCATTGTTTTTGTTGCTCATGTCATGACTAATGATGAGTTCACCGGGTGAGGGATTATATATCAAATTGCAGTTACTTATGTGGAAATCATATGTTTGATCTTCAAAATTGGATTAGTGATATTTGTAGATAGCAGACATGTACTGATGTGTGCACGAATGGTTCATACATATTTACGAATGGCTTAGTGGCTCAAGGGAATGCTTAATCATTACTTTCTTAGAGTATTCCCTGTTAATCAAATCAATGAGCAGCAGCAAGGAACCATGAAATGTTTTCATTCTGGTTAAGTTTGTAAAAGTACAGTCTTGGATATGCTTCTCTTGCACATTATTCAGGATTATTATGGTAAGCATAGGTAACCTGTGACATGCTACCATGATACGAAAATGTTTCGTGATCTGCAAGAGAACCAGTTGTAGAATCATAAATTTGATAAATGGTACAAACATTTTCACCCTTTCTGGTATATTTTTGGCAACAGTGATTGACTGTAAATGACCTTTAGCATCTAAAAATGATTTTTGTTTTTGTTTTTTTTGTTCAATTCCATTAATAGGTTTCTCAATCCTTGCCAAAGGCAGGAGGAATCTACTCTATGTAGGGCTGCATGTGTGTGGGTTTATGTTGTGTGTTTTATGTTTGAAGTCCACATATATCCTGTATGCTGAATGCCATACCATACTTTAATAATGACATATTAATTGTTATCTCATGCCAATCCAACCTTGATCTTCTTCTATTGCTCTTATTTATCAACAAACTTCTCCTACTTTGCAAGTAAGAGGAAGTGAGGAATGACCCAGAAGAAGAGGTCAAAGAGGTAAATTGCTAAAAATTCAAATGTAGGAAGATTACGTGCATAGGAATGTTACATAGGAAATCTGGGGAGACAGGTTAGTAAATACTGTATGTGAGTAAGTATGACTTGTGCCAAAACCAGTCAGTTTTAGGGATTTCTGATATTTAGGGGGCAGAAGATTATTTGTGGAGAAAGAATAAGGTTTCAGAAGAATTTTGTAATTTGAACATTTGATCCATTTCAGCCATCGACTGATGCTGCCGGCCATTGTGATCAGTATCATCAGCCTCGTCGCTGTGTTTGTCTCTGCGTGTCTGCTGAGTATTGGGTTCAAGAGATTTTGTGGATCTCTCAACGGACGTGAGGAGTACGGAGTAAATCTGGCGTAAGTGCAACAGTTCATTGGTTACTTGCCTTTATACTGTACTGTGGGTAGTTTCTGGTGAGATGAACCTGTGACCTTGGGCAGTGTAAACTCCGTCCTTCAAGCATTGCCTCTTGCCAGCACTATTTCATAGTTATGAAAGGAAATGCTTGTGATGGAGAGAGAGAAAGCATCAACAACTGAAGTTCAAAAACCTGTCAATCAAAGTCTGAGGTCAGCAGAGAACCATGTATGTGACATGATAAGTCCAAGCTTGGACGATGCTTGTCATGTTGATTCATCTTAGTCAGAGCAAGAACCCTATAATGTTATGTAAGGGTCAAAGGTTATCTGTGGTCCATATAGGTCAATATTAAATCCCTTGTATAAACACAAAAACTGAATATTAAAACTTGAATGAACTCCATACTTGCTATGGGAGCCACCTTAATGAATACAAGAATCAGTTTAGGTTGTGTATGTGGTTGCTAGGCGTTCAGTCCAACCAACAAAGGTTTGTTCAAACCTTTAGTAACATTAGAATTGATGTAACTTTGAAACTGCTTTCACATATGACCTTGAAATTTTGTTGCATAAATGCACTTACATAATCATGTTCAGTTTTAGTACCTTAAACAAGCAGTATTCTCCTCTTTGTACTTTGAAATGAAACTTGACTAGTCCGCATTGATATGAATTATTAAGAACCGATCCTATTGAAACTTTACCACATTCTATGTGATAGAGCTGTGTTAACTACTCAGTCGTGTGTCAATTGTGCATTGGTACAATTTAAATAAAATCAAAATATTGTTTTTCTTTTACATCAGAACATGAGATTATTCATTTTACAAGACACTTGAACCCATACAAATAATTTATTAATAATCTACGACATATCAAAAGGTCATTTGGTGCCCATAGTCAAACTTTAGGCATCTGTTTTGACATGAATACAATAGACTAACAATTAAATGTATTACAATTAACTTTCACTGTATGGCAAAATGTGAACTACCTTGCACACACAAGCCAGCATTGATTTAGTACTGTAGCTTTACTAAACGTTTAGTACCCAAATTACCCCACAACCGGTTAACTTATTTAAAGACATTACTTAAGAAATGGCTTGATATGAGAACAAACAGATCTGCATGTACATTTTCTACTTCATATCAAAAGCTAAACCTGACTTCGAATCTTAATAACATTTGAGTAACTTCATTCTTATATTCAGATGTTCTGCAGCGCCAAAGTGGAACCTACATCCTAATTGTGGAAAAGTCTTTCTCCAACATAAAAATTTCACAAGTGGAAACTACTATTCGTCAATGACAACAGCTCAGGTAATTACTTTCAGCATTTTTCAAAGGCGATCTGATAAAGCAACCTGGGGATTCAATTTTGTAGTGTGAATGCTTACATTCAAGGAGGATCCCGATCCCGCAAGGGTGATCCAGACTGTAATAATAATACTTGGGGATGACAACACCCAGGATCTCTTATTGCATGTCCTTAGTCTCTCGCGCATGAACACCAGACTGATCTGAGTCTAAAGGCAGGTGTACTGTAGTATGATAACTAGTGTATTGATTTGTAAACAGTGGATGTGACCTTTGCGCACGTTTGTAAAAGCGTTTTGTTTCAACTTCAACCCCCTCTCTTGATCCCCCCCCCCCCATCCATTCTCAAATATGGAGGCATCTGGGGTCACCTTTATTACCTCCTAAAGGGAAAACAAGATCCTGATCCCCATTGAAATCTCAAATGTGGAGGCATCTGGGGTCACCTTTATTACCTTCTAAAGGTAATGTGAACAAGGCTCTTGACTGCTTTTACTCTATTTTACTAGTCTATTGAATCCAGAGTTTTAGGTATATTCAATGTGTGGGATATCCTGTTTTATAGCTATATTCAATGCCTGGAGTAATATCAAGGAACATTTCAGACTTCTCGCTAACATTTCTTGAGAAACACCACCTCTTTTGTCGATTGCTAACAGTGAAGCAATTTTGATTACTTGCCAAAAGCGAAATGAATTTATGAGATGTTATCATGTAAAATATGGCAAGGAATCACTATCAAGCCCATTTGGGTTTTTGTTCTTGTAGGGAGCAGCCTGGTTTGGTTTCCTGTTTCTACTTGTGGCTCTCATTTCTCTGATACTTCGAAGAATCATGTACAAGCCTGCAGTGGGAGGAGATCCATCATCTTCAGACAAAGCACCGATTACAAGCAATATGGTGCTCTGATTAAAAAACTTGGGTAACCAAGACTGCACAATGGTAAAGTGCAGTTTTTTGTTTGGTGCACCCTTGCCAGACATATGGATACTTGTTGGGACCATTCTCAAAGGAATGATGAGAGTGATTGCATGGAACCTCCAGTTTTTATTTTAATTACTGCTTGACTGATAAGGTCTCTTTTTCAAATATTTGTTAGTTTGATACCCTTCCTGTTAAAATGTTAGGAATCTTAAATTGGGAAATTTACTGGATGAATTGGCATGCTTCTGCACAGCATTGGAAACATTTCCTCTGTGTGCAAATATGTCTAGAACCAGGGTTGGTTGTCTTTGAAAGTTAATCCGTGTTTGTGATTTTGAAATAGCCTTAGTGTTGCATATGCATGGGGTCAAATATATGAGGTAACTTGTGTTATTTTACATATGTGCTGTGTGAAAGTAGCAAGTGTTATGCACATACCAAGTAATGGCCTCCACAATTAAAAATGCTGTAACTCCCTTCTTGGCTACAGAATTTTCATTTTTATTGTACAAATTCTTAAGCCAAATCAGACTTATGGAATCCAACACATCATCAAACCTTGCAAGCAGTAGATGTTTTCTGCATTTAAAAATGTTAAGAAATAGCAAGAACAGTATAGGTATGGAAAGTCTCCTTCAAAAGCATGTTAGCTCAAAACATGGTTAACCTTGCAAAGTGAACACACGTAATCCACTACATGAAACAATGTAGACTTTTGGACCCAACCAATGTGGTATTGGAATTGATATGGTGTGAATGAATGTGTGTGAATGTGTGCCAGGAGTAGGCATCTGACACTCAATATAGAAACACACAGACAAATTTTTTACAATAAAAAGACAATGATTTAACATCCAGAGTACTGATATTTGGTCACTGAAGTAGGTTTTTGGTGACTGAATCTGACTGTAAAGTTAACAGTTCTAGTCAGACAGAATGCGACCAGTGTAATGTAAAATAATGATAATCAAATGGTCATTAATGTGTTGAAAAATGAACATGTTAGAAACCTACCACTAAGAAAGTTAAAGGAAGGCTTCCATTTATCGGAATGTGTATAAAATTTTGACATGTAAGTAAAGTGAGATGAAAATAGGCAAATATACATGTTTATCTGTATTCATAGAAGTTCAATTTAAGATGTAATGCAAAGGAAATCATGTTTTTTTAAGTCTACTTTGGATGACATTTCATAAAGTAAGGAAGTATCAGATATTCTTTGCAAACCCTTTAATTGGAAGATGAGGGGTGGTGGATATAATCACCCTACCAATAAGTATTGGGTTGATAGATATTAGGAATTTAGTAGATGTTGCAAAAATGATTGCAAATTATGAAATCATTATTCTTTAGAATTGTTTCATGTACAAACAATTTTTATTTTTATCCACATATTAAACAGATCTGAAAGTTGTGTAACGATTGGTATTTAGGAAAGGATGTTAAATATTAACACTGCATTCCTTTGTATAACTTTATGGCAAAATTTTAATTTTACAAATGGACGAATAAAGTGAGTGTTAATTTTTTGATTCAGACACTATGACCTTTAAGCAATGTAACTTTAAATGCAAATGTACATAGTAGCATGATATAGCAATGTTGCTTGAGTTGACTGAAGTAGTTCAACCAATTTATTAAAGGAAATTGAAACCCAACGATTGGTACAATATATTGGGTAGAAATACTAGCAATGACCAACCCACAGATGAAAACAACATCTGTTTCTGTTCGGGAGCTATTAGGGATGTAAAGTTTCCTCTAGACAGTGAACTTGGGCTAGTCAAGACTGACATAACTGAGGTTTTGAATTATGGGTGCTTTTTAAAATTCATTATATGGACATGTTGGCTGGCAATATTGGTAATCGTCTAATCTTATCTAAAACTGACTTTTAACAGTTAAAGTTTAAATTCCTGGTGAAGCTACAATTGTATGCATTAGCGGTTATGGTAGCCGTCAGGTACTTCTTCCCCACTGCAGTTCCAGTGCAGACATGAATGTTTTGTTACATTGATGATAATCACAATGCGGTTTCTTAATCAATTGTGTTACTTGGCAGCATATTTAGAAATTAGCATCACTGTTTGATTGATAAAAGGTATATTGTTTAATTTTGTAGCATTTTGTACATTACATTTATTACTCAGTGTGTAGCACCAAACTTCATGTGTATGCTAAAAGTTAAGTTTCTGGACACTTCATCGTCATGTTATAACAGGGCAAAGTTTTTTTCTCTAGACATTTTACAGGTAGTTTATACTGGATATTTGTAGTTTTATGGAGATTGTTAGCTACCAAAAGCAATGATTTCAAGTGTGTAAACATCATGGATGCATTGGGAAGGATGATTTTTGAGCACTTTAATAACATATTTTATCATCAGAACAGTTTAGAGCAATTCATGAATCAAACAAATTTAGGTGGATAGTTACCATGGCAATAACAAATTATTTGTGTTGGTTTGGTGGACGGTCGTGAAGACTGGGGGCATGATTATTTTATTCCAGCGATATGGGATTCAACTTGCTTTGTCAAATTCATTTCATTTTCATGAACCTTCATGTGTCAGTTTTTATAGCAATATTTGAGCACAGATGATATGTAAATGTGTGTAATTCTGCTTTAAGAGGGAATATATTCATTTCATCATTTGCTTATTGTAGATATTGAAAGAGTGTGTAAATTCAAAGTGTTTTAGTTCATTGTCATCTTATGAACTTCTCTTCTTCCAAACCACCTGTAATTTATTACTCGTATAACTAAGATTCACCAGTTTGCCTTATTCATGACGAAGTGGTGGGAGTCTGGATGCAATATGTGTTAAAGGCTTCTTAGATCTGATCAGACAGAGGGATGTAATGTGTCCTGCGGTGGAATTTATCTTCTCTCAAATCCTTCAAAGAACAACAGCAATAGTATCCAGGACCTATGAGTCATCTTTATAACATTTAATCAGAAAATCCACAATTTGCACTTTTGGAATTTTCAGAGGAACTTTAGTTCGTTTAGGGAACAAGGGGAAAGGGTACGGTCGAAAAAGTTAGAAGTATTTGTCGGAAAAGGAAATAAATGATGGGGGTTGAAGGTGGGTATGGGGGAGAAATCAGGGGGGTATTTCATATACCAAGTTTCCTCATTCCCTGTGCGTGTATTTTAAGTTCGTCTTGCTGCTTTATCTGTAAGTCAAATTAATCATCACATCACCTCATGCAACAGGAAATATAACTGGAGTATGAAAAAGCAGAATACACATGGTAATATAGTAGAGAATGTTTACTAAGTGACCTTACATGTAAATTTGAACTTGTATTAAAGACTTCAGAAAGAGAATTGATGGTCAAGTTAATGCAATTTATATTTTTTCAAGCAATGCTTCAATTTTGTTTTCAAAATGAAAATAAAAAGATAAAGAAAGTCTGAAGTTTCCTGTCTTAACCTTCTGATAAGCTTTTATAACTCTTATTGACTGTAGGCATGAAAAATAATATGTTACATGACGATGATGCACTGCTATATATATTGACAGTAATTGATGTATTCTCCCACTCATTACTTCAGTAAGAAAAGAACGTGTGAAGCACACTTGTCACTTACGCAGAGGATTCTGAGGAATAATACACAATTTTACTAAAGCTTGGACAAGGCTACCAAAAACATGTACCTTCACTTATTAGAGATGTAATTGGAATGCTCTCCATTGATACACAACATCACATCATTACAGGGCGTTGGTATCATTAAAGGGTGTTGGTATCATTAAAGGGTTTCTTTAGTTCAATCCCCCATTCCTTCATGTTTCTACTCCTGGTGATCTTTAAATATGTTGTTACTGATGTTGTGTGCCAAAACCACCAATAACTAATGAAACTGGGAAACTTTCAGAGAAACTACACTCAAGATATGCAAGCCAGCAAAATGTAAGAGAAACCTTAATTTTCAATTTTGCATGAACTTCCTCGATAGTGGAAGGATTGAAGCTTTTTCACTTTTCCTTTAATGGTTCAGAAGTAATGTATAATGTCAATTCTCACTATAGTGACACAACTTGAACTGCTATAACTGTGTAACACGTCCTTCCATTGAACAACTTTATAAGTGTTTTTTTGTCATTTGCATTGTCTCATGGCTGATTCAGGACCCAACACAACAGCTCAAATTGAACCATATTATGGTGTAGTAACCATGCCATTACATAATCTCATGAAATGATTCCATTGACTGCAATATCACCAACAAAAAAAGAAGTAGAAGTTACTTTCAATCACCAGATTCAATACCCACTACAAGGAAGCAAACATTCTATGATACGATTTTAGAATATTTTTAACATGCATTATAAGAATTGAAACACCTATGAAGATTAGGTTCACTTTCACTCTTATTGATCACATAAATGGTTGCTCACAAACTGGCTTCACCTGTGACACTTTCTAGAAAGTTATAGTTTCTACCAAGCCTCGTCAACATGTTTACAGAGATTTCATGGCCTAACTTTAGAATCCGTACCATATGAATGGGAAAGCTTACTTCGAATCGGCAGAATAACAACTGTATAATCAATAGAATAAAAGTCAGTGAATAGGTGCGTCGCGTGAATGATTCGCTGGAATGAATTAAAGGGGTAGAGTTCCAAATGAATTAATCGGGTAGTCGAATGGTACAGATTCTAAATTAGTACCGATTTCATTTGCACACACAGTGGGTGTAGGTGGAACCTGACAAGTGACCCAACAACTTAGCCTATAAATGGTGCTGCTACCAGTGTGAACAACCCATCTCACAGTCATTAAAACCAACTATGGGTCTTGACAATATTTCTATATATTGTGCAGCTTGCTGACGGAGATCGATTATTAAGTCCATAGTTCAAGCTATCTTCATGCCTTCCAAAGTGTGAGGGTCTGGTGGGTCTTGGATCAGTTTTGGACGAAACTGAGTCATGGGCCTAAATGTTTTTGGACAGCTTACATACACCATCCAGACAGGAATATACCAGCCTTACCAGACTAGGTTTACATACCATCTAAGACAAAACCATCTCTCACCGACAATAGGCGAATGTTTACATAGACTGTGGGTCTTGTTGGATCCCACTTAATACAACTCCTAGTCTCCTAAATTACATTAAGGGACTACATACTGTACACAGTTGCTCGAAAATTGCAAGATATCACCACAATGACCAATTTGTTCCCAAAAAATGACATCATGCACATCTTAAGCATTTCTTCGACAGATATGGAATGTGAGCTAAGTTGTGTTCACAGTGTTTTCATAGTGTCACAGGTAGTACAGTAGGCTGAACTTCAGTATAGACACAGGATGCTTCCTTTGACTTCACTGTACAATCCGTTCCACAGAAAGCCACCACTTGCATCTTCACACCGACGTTTGCTTGTACTTCTTTGTGTCCAGTATTTTCTTCCCACACATCGCACAGATGCCTAGAAAGGTTGAAAAAAAAAACTTATTGATAAAACTTTAAACAAGAATTACCAGGACAATCTCAAATGTAAGCAGTCTGTTATACTTCATATCTTCAGAGGACTCCCAAGTTTTGCTTATATTGACTATCATGTCTAGAGCTAAACTTCATCTAGTGAATGAACCACAATGCACAACACAGCATCTTTTCCAAAGCCATTATGTCATCATGGTCCCATCTAAAGAACCAGAGAAGCATTTGGAAATCTCTACAAGCAACATACAGTATCATTAACAGATCAACCAATTCTATCTAGCCAGTTATCATCACAGATACTTATAACTAAGTTCATTCAGTAGGCATAAACAACATTTATTTTAGTTGGTCAGGAAACTATAGGCATACATCTCACTTCTAGTTTGTCCAAACTTCAATTGTAAATCAACACAAGTGAAGACGTTTGAGCATTTTCTAGTGTAAACATGTTGGCATGAGGTAATTCCCCCCCCCCCCAACATACTGCAAATGTACAAATACAAGGAAGTAAAAATGTCTGTATAAAAAGAACACCAATGTCATCAACATTGTGGAACACAGGAAATTAAACTACATAGTGATTGCTTGAAACAAATTCTTATCAAGGTGCATCAAAGTGATCTTCATATCACAATCGTTAGTTCCCTATAAATGTAACCAACCTAAAGAAACTCTCCACCCTCAATTTCCTACCTTCCCTATGGAATGTTTATTCAGAAAACAGAATCACTTTGACAAAGTATGGCATATTATCACGAGGACAATATCTAGGTTTATGTAAGGAATCAATGCAGGTTCATGTGAATGGCACTAAAAAAATATTATATTTTGAAGAAGAACTACCATTATATTGTCTCGAAACATTCCATTTGTGGTTTGCTATTCACAGGAAATTAGCTTCAAGAACTTAAAAAAAGTCTCAACGCGTGTTTGCCAAAATTAAATTTTCAAAAAAAAAATTTTCATATCAATATTCATTATTTTTATTGAGTTATCTGTCGTTAAACATTTTGAGCTGAATAAAATTGGCCAGATTTATTATTGAGACAAACTTTGCAAGCCCAGCCTAACAGATCATGTGCCAATCAAATCTCTCCGTTTTGTTTAAGACTGTTAGGCCTAGGACTACTTTCACTTTTGTGGCTAGCCTGTGTTAGCCTGTCTCTTGAATAGTATCTTTCTTTCGGTCTTACCGATGTACCTTGCAAAATTGTGTCATTATCCTTCCATTGCAATGAATAAACAGGTGTTTTCAGACGATACAAGTATATATAGGTTACATTTGTGTAATGAACATGCTGATATGGGTGGTCGCAGTGGTTTTACGGTAAATCGTTCACGCCATGAGGGCAACAGAAAAAAAATTTCTTTCTTTCAATTGCCATAGCTTTTCTCCATTAAACCCACCTGGTCGGAGTGCATTTAGAATAAGAAACATTGAATCTGCTTTGGAAGCTTGTTTTCCGAAATTCAACAGCAAACACGTATTGAAACTTTACATATAGCTTAATTCATTTTTTGTATGCTAATATCAATGGCAACAGTTTGCATTGTGGTATTAATTTCTCCAATGTACATGAATGGTCAAAATCACCCTTTTAGCATTTAAATTGCCATCTTTTAGCCTCTTTAATAACACACGTCTATTTGTGCAACTCATTTGAACTTCCTAATAATGTTTTGACAAGCATTTCGTTTCTTTGTGCTTCTATATTTTTATTCCTTTAATATTTTCTGTCGACAGGATATAATGTACTAGATAGTATTTGGTGGCTAGGATGCCTGGGAACATCACTTCCTTCCATTCTTTAGTCTCATATGATCGACTGCAGTATAATATCATCACTGTTCGATCACTCCAGCTATCAAAAAACACAGTTCAAAGTTCAGAACACTTTCACATGATTTTGTGAATAATGCCGCAACATACACAACAATTCTATACCAAACTATTTGCACACTGGAGTTAAAAATTGATAGAAAATATCACTCAAGTGTCACACAACCCCCCCCCCCCAGGGGTTTCCCCATCATTGTTGTCATGTCTCACATTCACTTTGTCTGAACCATTCAAAATGCTACAAAGG
>JAIPMN010001205.1:0-15765 GCA_020650975.1 Apostichopus californicus | reverse complement strand
AACCTCTAATGAGGACAAAGAAAGAGGGTGGGGGGGGGGGATGTTGTTCTTGAAGAAGGAATGGTCTTCTCTAAAGGAACAGCTGTTACTATTACATGACATGTTGGCGAACAAAAATTCAACCTCTCATCATAAAATTCTGGCATTTTGTGTAAATATCCAAGTCTTAGATAAGAATTTCTACATTCAACCTGGAAATGATATTTTCCATTCATTTTCATGTTTAAAGGCATTGAAGACTCGCCCCAAACAGCGTGTCGCCATCTTTAAAAAGTTAACTTTCCATTGCCTGCAAGTGAAGTTTTTCTCGTCACTACAAAATGCAGACAGTAATGAAATGTGATACCTTGTTATCTTTAGCTGAACCTGAGATGTCCATCGCTGTATCGTTTGTACACTGTGCTGTGGGTATTGACCGCAGCTGTATGTACTGACTATACACTATTGTCTAATTACCGACGGTAGCAAGCTGTGTGTGTATTTCCTGGGATCAATGGTGGTGTCTAACACTTCTATTACACCTCATTCGAAACTAGGTCAGATTACCAGCTTTAGATGTTTCTTTTGGCGTGAGTCTTCACACCCTTTAATCTCATAAATTCCACCTTGAACATTGAATTTTGACATTTCAACAGATTTGATTAGAGTAATGATTGGTGATTTGTTGTTCATTTGTTCAGAGTGCAATGTTATACATGTGCATGTCCATGACCCTTGACTAAGGAGATGTGAGAGTTTGTTGGGTAAAAATGCCAGCACCATCACAAGTCCCCTCACACCCTCCCCCCCCCCCCCCGACAGTCTAATGCTAGTGATTCCCCAGTTTTCACATGTTAATTTGAATGTCGACTATTCAGTTATTTGACATACGTAAAGTAAAGTTAAATCATCTATATGCTTGATAAAAGTTGCAGGAAAATCAAGCACCTTTGATATCACCAATCATTGCTCACTTGGTAGCAGAGGTTGCATGGTTCTCAAGTAGATCAAAGCGAGTTTTGTTGGTATGTTACTTGTTAGGGCTATTTTATGCATTAATCAAGGTAATTGTAGTACCTATGGTTGTTACCTTTAACCTAACCAAGGCCTAGTGTACTGTTTGAGAACCTTTGCTCACCTAGCCTCCAAGTACAATGGTAACGCCAATCCAAGAATATTCACTAACGAGAAAAGGCAGTCAAACATCGACGGACATGTCTTCTTTGCTAAACTGTATCAGTGTGTACAGTATACTATTCAATATGTAGCCTAACATAACATAAGGTACGCATTACAATTTAAAGCATCAAAGGAGATATCTCAAGTCCTACAGTTATTTATTTAACATTGATTATGGCTGTAATGACACAGAGGATTTCAATGGAATTCTCAACTTCCATGCAACGATTAAAAAATCAAGCTTTCGGTATCTTTGCTCATTGGGATACGCTTGAACTGCGGAAGAAAGTACATGACAACGTTAAAGGCTACTTACTTGGGGGGTGACAACGTTTCCACAGCTAGCATATTTGTCATTGATATTTGTATATCTTTTCTGGCATCGTATGGAACGCCAAAAGAGAAGGACGACAACAACAAGATACAAGTTCATGTAATGAATTGATAATAAAAGTAGACAATGGAAATGTAACAGTACATAATTATAATAAAGATGAACACGATTATGACTTACATTGTGATCCTTTTTTCGCGTACAACAAACACTAAGAAGAGAGAAGCAGATAATGTTCGACATGGTCAAATTCAATAATTTCTTGTTTTCGTGGATTTTTTATTTTGTGGATTCAGTTAAGAATGATGCTGACATAAGAAGCATTCTTCCAACAGCTTTCTAGGTTTCGCCTGCTTTGCTTTCATTAAATGAAGATTAATTAGAGAGTAAATTATGAATTCTTGCCCCTTTCTCCTACTTCCCCTCACCAGGTTCCCCTGGATCCACCACTTCACGATAGTGTTGTAACTATGCACCATTCTGGTCAAGTCATTTGATTTATTCAGATACAAAGGAATGACTATGAATCCAACCACAAGAATTTGGTTACACCATCTTGTAGCTCCTAATTATCAAGTTACTTACTTTATAATCTATAACAAAAACGAAACAAAATACAAGCTAATTTAATTCATTTTTAAACTTTTACATCTATGACTATACTCACATCGTTTCTGGTGCCATTTGGTAAGTAGCATAATGAAGTGGTTCCCAACTTTGAGGATAAAATAATCCAATGAGCTTATTTTGTTTGGAAGACTGACAAACCAAAAAACTTGTTTAACTTGGCGCGGAGCGTACAGAATTTTTTTTTGAGTAAAGATACTCCCTAGATCGCCGGAAATGACCCTTTCCGGGCCTTGCTAATTTGCAGATAAACTAGGAATAAATAGCTGTCATCGCCATTTGTGACAACTCGTAAGTTTATATGGGTGTTGAAAGTACATGCGCTTGGAAATAGTTTCGTACAACGGAAGTGCCGATAAATTAAAGACCGCCGTTAGAGCATTTTGTGAGAAAATTTCACCAACAAAATGTGACAAATGTCAATAGGTAGATGAGAGCGCAATAAAAAAAGTCAATAATCGCGAATAAGTGAAAAATGGTAAAAAGCTGAAAAGGGCGCCAGCAGTCCATTTGAGTCCGTCAGGGGGGGGGGGGGCATTCGCCCCTGACTATATGGACGCTCCGCCACTGTGTTTATGAATTAGGAACAAACTGCAATTGGAAGACTTACCATTGGCGAGCTTAATACAAGTATACAACCATCCCATTGAATTGATTAGTTTTGTCCCAAGTACTTCATGCAACTTGCTGTGATATACTGTACTGTACGACCGTACAAACAACTAGTACACGTGAACATTTTCAAAAGTCTTTAATGATCGCTTTACACAGATAGGACATAGGTATGGGTGGGATATGGAGGAGAGGGCGTTTTGGACTGCAGCTTAAAAAGTTAGAACCACTGTACTACATATTATGTTTTCCTGTAATTGGTAATACCCCATTTGATTGTGGAAAGTCACTTCCAAATTGTGACAAATTAAACACACGATACGATGCTAGATGTAATGTCTTCTTACTTCTAACGGTCATCGTGCTTTTAATTAGTTTGTCAAGGGATTATCAGCTTTATACTGTGTATTTCTTTACAGCGTTCGTGAACAGTTAATATTGAACAGTGTGTATGTTTTAACATGAATGGCGGCCTTATGTGAAAGGAGAGCAGTATATAAACTGAGGAGAAGCAGGACAAAGATCTTTTTGCATCTCCCCAATATTATGTTACACAATACTCTTTCTTTACTTAGTTAATGTCCAAAGCAAATTTTTCTTTAATTCGACTCAATGTAGGTGCCAACATAACTACAGTAGCAACATTGTCAGTACCCATCTCGAACTGCTGCGGAGTAACTTCCGGTAGTTCGATTGGCGTTCCATAGTTTCATCGTAATAGGCACGCTAACCTCCTGCACAAACAGCCGTGTGCAACACACAGAAAATAATACGACCTACAACACACTAACCAATGCAGTATACATTATCAGTTATCGTGTATAGCATAAACCAACTCGCTTTTTGTACAATCAGATCAAATACAAGAGAAGGGTGAGGTAGTCACGAGTCAGACCAAAGACAGCATCATAACTTCAGCACGCTACAATGAAAGGTGAAAATGAATGTTTTTTCGGTGAAGTTACTTTCCTAGAAATATTCTTGAGGATGCGAAGTGTTTGTAATTGTCTGTGTAGCAGATACTTCTAAAAAGTTCCAACTAGGCTGTAGGCCTAGGCCACTTACATGATGCTTCTTCATATACATCTTTAGTGTTAGGCAAGAGGTCTGGGACTAGCGAGCCAGTTGTATTGTAATATTGTGCTAGTACCACGTACTATTCGGCCTAGTTATTATTTATGCATACGCGAGTAGGCCAGTACCAAGGATTAGCCTTTGACAAACTTAATTTGTTCAACATTTAATATTACATGCAAAGTCTTCCTGAAGCAGAATTCTGTCAAATTATTATTTTTTCACCGGTGACATGAATGATTTAAAGGCTGCCCAATGCCAAATTTGCATAGCCTTTAATAGTGACTAATGGTACAATATCTGAAGTAACCCAACATTTTGAGCTGCAGTTATCGCCCTCATGTCCTTGTGTCTAGGATTTCAATTATGGAGATCATTGTGGCAAACAGTGTTTATCTAGGAGTAGAGAATGTATAGTTAAGTCTATCCATTTCTGCAGAGGTGAGAATCCATTGTTTGGTCCATGCAAGTGTAACACTAACATGGTGGGCCCAAGTTGTATATAATTAATTTTAGGTTGAGGCGGACAAGCCAGTAAACATAATTATATTCTTAAATGCAATATCCCCAGAATACATCCTCCCCAAGGCAAGACCTGAATGGTACTGCCTTTAAAATACTAGAGAATAACATGCAGACCTGACACGCGCCCTAATGCAAATGACTACCCAATCTCAGTACATCCCCTACATGCAATAACCCCCAGCCCAGATTATTCCTAATGATAACCAATTGATGGGTCATTCCTTATCAAATCACCTTAATTTTGGAGGATGTTGTAGTTAAAACTCTTTTAATAATTACCAAATTTATTGTATGTTTGGAGCATCATGCACTAAGCTGTTCTGAAAATTTCAGTTGCATTGATTCAAAATTAGGCTCATTTATCACACTTTGAAATTCTACAGTTTGTTGGTTTTTGGTTAGAGAAACAGGGCAGTGAATAATTTTACCAGTATTGCATTGTAAAATGCTACACAGTACATGAGCAAATTGCTTTAGAAATGCAAACATGTATAGCAGTTTTCCACACAGGAACATAGTATTATTACTAGAGACAAACTTCAGAGACTTCAAAACTGCTAATCAAAATTTGAACACTAAATTATACTTTGTACGGGAGCCAGTCAGATACTGGGATTGAATGATATGAAGCAATATGGAGCAGCACATGATAACAAGCACACATGTATAAATGCAGGGAATAATTTATTGCTTGTAACTTGAATTTTTTATAGAATTTTTGAAGGCTCTGAATATTGCCTTACAAAATATTGTGGTACCTGCTATTATGTATATTTGCACTTGTATAGCAACTTGACCATTTTGCATAGCATTTTGCAATTGGATACCGGATAAATTATTCCCAGTAAATGGTGTTTAATATCAATTTGTGAACTTAAGCTGCCTACATTTGTTCATCCCATTCCACTCACTTAAGTTACTTCATAACGGTACTGTAGGTCTACAGTAGCAGGAAAGGTATAGCAATCCAAAAATTTGCTGATGCCCAGTGCCAGTTGGATTTATTCCAGTGGTTGGCCAAAAATTAAACATGTTTCTGATTTATGATTAAAAGTTGTAATCTGATTGTGATGATTGGGTTGACGGAAAGTCACGGCATAAAAACCATAACTGTTTCTTGTATGCAAACATGCAGTGAGTAATTTTAAACAGCTTGAAATTCTGTCTGGAAAACACCGTAGATCAAAGAGTATACACGAACAAGTTGCTACAATGCTACTAACTTAGTATAACAATAAAAAAGGAAGTCCTGTTGAGTTCCTTGGGCACCATTCTTCATTAAATTTGCTTCTTTTCTCTCTTTAGCATGTGTAACAAAATAATTTATATTTCATCCGGTTTTGTTCTATTTCAGACTCTGATTACTTAGAAGGAAGGTTATATGTTGGTGGATTAAATCATTCTGCTACAAAGGATGACGTGGAAAGAGCATTCTCAAAATATGGGAAAATAATTGACCTCTGGCTTGCACGAAACCCACCTGGCTTTGCCTTTGTTGAATTCTCAAGTCAGCATGATGCGGATGAATGTCTTCGCGCTTTAGACGGGTCAGACTTCATGGGGAACCAAATTAAAGTTGAGCTTTCCCGTGCAATGCCTGGCGGACGTGGCCGTGGCAGAGGCAGAGGAAGGGGTGGACGCGGTGGGGGACGAGGTTCTGGAGGAAGGGACAGAGACAGAGGTTATTCCTCATCAGACTCCTATTCCGACTATGCGTATCGCAGTCGATCGCCCATGCGACGAAGGTATCACGATAGATGAGAGCTAATCAAAAAATTTAATTTTAGAAAGAATGCTGTCTCTTGAGGTGAATTAAGCTGCTTTCAAATCAATCCAAGCGTCAACTTTTCTGATTCAGAAAGCGTGTCTGAACCATCGTTAGTTCTAAAGCAAAAGCCAAAAGCAATAACGCCAATTTTACATGCAACCGAAAGCAATGAACCGATCAGATAGAACCAGCATTTTTTCGATAGCCTACTGTAGTTTTTTGTCGTTGAAAAGCAAAGGGTCAGATTTTTAGAGACCAAGGAATCTTGTACTCTGCACTGACTTATAATGTTATGTCTGGCCAGACGTACACTGTAAAATTTGATGGTTGATACATCAGTAAAAACACGACTGTCTTAGTGGTTGTGATGATGTACAGGTCACTCGATAGCATGCTTCTGTTAATCCTTTTATCTTTCCAGCAGTTGAAACTGGCTATGTCAGGTTTGTACTCTGTTCATTTGAGACTGGCAGTGTCCGTCTCTTGATGACAGATTCTACTAGACTGGTGTTGTCAGTTCTGATGAAGCTCTTGGAAATTCACCGATTACAGCTCAGTAAAACAGAACCACCAACAAATATTACTTGAGCATCTTCAGTGTCATCGTTCTTTAGTGTGGTAACTTAATAATGTATGAGTAGCTGAGTACTAAGTATGATTTCACCGAACTCACCTGACCCTCTTCACCAAGTGAGAGATGCATACCCAGCACATCATTTTACTTACATCTTGTGAAGTACTTTAAATTTGCATGACCTGTTGGCTTTGTTCTGTTTTGTATGTGTCTTTAGTAATTTCTTTAACTGAAAAAGCTATCTGTCACTTCACTTACGTAACATTGATCTGATCGTGCATCAGAACAATTGAAATGGTAGCGTGAGCCACGAGGAGAGCGATATACTGTTATGATGGTAACTTTTGTTACACAAGCGAAAGCAGGTTTGTATTTTTTGTCAGTACGTAAACAAAAGGGCTGTAGATGGTCCATCAGACATCGCAGGAGCAGTGTCAGCAAATTCTGTCCGTTTCTGTCGTCTGCTTAAATACCCGCAAAAGAAGAAGTAGCGTCTACGATACATTTAAGCCACAAAAATTGTAGGCAAGCTTACCAATTATCTAGCTAAGTATCGTCTGGATGTTTCTAGCATCAGCGACATTCGTATATTCTCACAGTATTTCCTCGTCTTGTTATCGAGTTGAACTTCTGGAGAATGCTGTGGACTTCAGTAACATTCTTTATAGCATGCAATAGTGATCAAGCCAGGAAGCAGGTGTCTCTGTGACTGGATGTTGGAAATATCACTGCCATGGCAATGTGGATTAGTGACCACCAGCTTCAGGTTTGGAATGAGAATTTCACTATAAGGTTTCTGAAAAGCTGTCGCCAGTAGCTATACAAAGTTTCTCATTGTCAGTCCAAAGCAGCTAGCTGAAGATGCATAATATCGCTATAAATAGTTTTGCTTTTTCCAATAACAAAAGGTGCCAAAAAACTAAGCTTCTAGCAGGTTTTAAAGCTTCCATTATTTCAGCGTGTAAGCTAGGTCAGTCGATGTTAAAAAGCGTTAAAATGTTCCATATTTAACTTGAAAGCTAGATCAGTCGTGAAAGTTACAGCAGTCGACGATTTTGATATATTTCTTTAGCATTCGCAGTATATCCGCCGAACATAATAGCTTTTTCTAAGGGAAGGTGACTCTAGGATGATGCAGAAAGAAATAGTACTAGAATTTCAGCCAAAAGTGCTCGCATCTGAAACCTCTTTTCATATTCACGAGACAAAAGATCGCATTAGACCTAAGCTATCAAACTCCGTCAGCAACGTGGGATATTAATACGTGTTGTTAAGATGTTGATCCTTCCCTGGATGTCATCAAGTATTGTGAGCAATATTCAAGCGGTTTATTCAACAGTTACTTTTGATATGTTATCGTTAATGATAGAGCTCTTTCTCACCTTAGCAAAATCATCGCTTACCTTCCAATTCAGCAGCCAGACATCTGAATCAGTAGAAGCTGCTAATAGCAAACATTTCCCATACTCGCTCTCAGTTCTACAATGTTGTTTCTCAACCTTCACCATTTCCTCTACTATCAGGAGCCCCGCCCCATATTCGCCTCCGAGAAATCGCGATTACGGAAGACGCGATCCACTTCCACCCACGAGAAGCCGAGACTACGGTATGAGAGACAGGTCTCCACGGGATTCACGCGCTTCATATTCTTTATCGCAAAGCAGGTCAGTATCGGTTGTAGAGCAACAGACAGATATCATTGAGCCTTTTTGTCTTCATCTTCACCTATTTGTAAATTATGATACAATTTAACTGTACAATTTTCATCCAACTTTGAGATTTTTCCACTTTTCTTATTCCCTTTTTTTTCCATCAACTTTTTCCTCGCCAAAGGTAAAAAGAAATCTTTGTGATGGTTATGGAATGTATGTATATGACTACTTTGCTTGTAAACATGCTAACTCAAAAAGTTAAGCTTTGATGAACTTCATACTTGGTATATAGCCTCATCATATTGAGTACAAGAGCACTATTTTATTCTGTGGAGGCCAGATGTAATTTGAGGTCAACAGAGGTCAAATCATAAAAACCTTGTAAACATGATTAAGCAAAAACTGTATCGTGGTTGAACTTCATATTTAGTATGTAGATACACGTTCTAGAGCAGGTGATTGTTTCATACTGGGAAAGTCAAGGTCATTCAAGGTCAATAAAAAACTAATGTGTGGATGCACCGTATGGAGTAGAAGAACCCTGTGTTTTATGTGGAGGTCAAAGGGTATTCGAGGTCAACAGAGGACAAAGTCTACAAACCTTTTAAACTTGATAATTCAAAAACTCTATATTTACTATGTGGATGCACATTATTGAGCAGGGGAACCCAATACATTTTTTTGGGGGAGGTCAACAGAAGTCAAAGTCTGCACACCTTGTCAGCCCATTGTCTCAAAAAGTACTGCATACTAAATATATGCTGCAATGTTATTGAGTAGAACCCTAGTGGAGGTCAAATTTTCCTTGTGGTCAGCTGATGTTAAATGTGAAACCCTTGAATCACAGTTGTTACAAAAATAAATCTTTGATGAATTTCACACTTGGTATGTGAATATTAGTATCAGAAATGTCTTAACAAACCTTTATTTGAACATTGTCATATACATTGAAAGATGCAAGGAATGGCTAAGCCTGTTGGCCTTCTGGTTGTGATTTCACTTGGTTTGTATGATATTTGTGATACTGCAGTTGCTATGTAAGAACTGTAAGCAATATTACACATGCAGATCAATAGCAGTGTTTTGCATATTACTTGTGTGTTACATTAAGGCACCCACTGCTATTTTAAGGTGTCCATGAAACCTATGTGTTGTTCCTGAAAACGTATACATCGCAGCTAGCAGAGATGTTGTCCCTCACCCCTCCTACACACGTCCCATCTGAATTGTACATGAAAGCTTACAAAAAATTCAATCCTACTATTTTTTTCTGTAGAGGTCAAATGTCAACAGCTAGCTCAACACAGATCACATTTCTAAACCTTTATTAACACAATACCTCCAAATCAGAGTGTTCTCATATACAATTTGACATGGAATTACTAACCCTGTTGGCTCTCTGCTTATCAATTTGTCAAGAAAACTAGAGTGTTTTGTGACAGAGAATATCCTGTGATTATTTGCTTCCATTGAGAACTGTGGATCAGTATATTTCAGATATTCTATAGCCTTTGAAAAAAATCTTAGAAAGAATGTAGAATTGTAATTTTTTGTGGTGAAATGAAAGTTATAGAGTTCCTCCAATAAGTAACAGGGAAGCGAATTTTCCCAGCGCTTTTACTGAAAAGTTGAGTTATCAATAAATGGCTATGTAGCACAGATGGAGTTAAGTGTCTCCGCACTAGATTTGTTGGCCGTTCGAACATTAAGACTCGAAATGATATGGCACCAGTAGTTGTAAATGTCTCTTTTAACCTGCAGTTACAGCAGCAGATACGAAGGATCATACGATCGTGGTTATGATAGAGTTGGCAGTAGCTATGACCGAGGAAGTGGTTATGACAGGCCCAGTACCTACGACAGCAGATCATCAGGTTACGACCGTACATCATCTATGGGTGGTAATAGCTACAGCAGTTATGATAGGCCAAGTACCTTTGACAGGGGAAGTACCTACACCAGGGGGTCATATGACCGAAGAGACTATGATAGAGCGCCTAGGAGATCCCCTCCACCAAGGCGTTGATTTTGCCATCAAAGGATAACCATGCATAGTCAACGTTGCCATTATCACTCATCAGTAGCCTATAGTAGTGCTTTTTGGATGATGTACCATTGTTTTAAGTACAGACTACTTCTGTCAAAGTGGCAATTGCCTCACAGGCACACTTATTCATGGCTGTCAGAGGATTACAACCATTGTTTTAAATTTTTAAGTCTTGATGGATTATTTTTGTTGGGAAATGCTGAGTTTCTGTGGCTCAGTTATTTATATTACCAAGGCACAGCACCCGTTCCGTTTAGTAAGGTTGTAGTAATTGCAAAGCATTGCAAAGAAAGAAACTTTTTCGTCATGAAACAAATATCTTTGATGTTCACTAGTGGTTATCCCTCTGGTACTCGTGCACTAAAATATACTAATGATGAATATCTAACACTTCAAGGAAAAGTAGGCAGCAATGCATTGCAAACTATCTTCACATTTGGTAAAAACAGGAACAGGACTTATGGAAATGTCATGGTTTTTGAAATTTGGCGACATCTGGGGACCCTTTTGGTCATCTCTGGGAAAGGTAGTGGGCAGGCCGAGCATACAGACAATCAACAATGTTTGATACCTCTCATATTATTGTGATGTAATGAGATTTCATGCTTAATGTACTTTAGTTCTTGACATTAGAATTGTTTGTTTCTGAGAGGTTAGATTCTTGTATGGTTTGAAGATAAGTCACCTAACCTGATTATCTGACCTCCGAGGGCAGTGGACAGGAAGAGAAAACAATAAGGAAGTATCGCTGTACAAAACAATTGTTGCCTGAATTTATATAGTAAGAAAGAAGAAAGTACTGTCTTCACACTGAATTATGTCACATGTTTGATTTCCTCATTTTGGGGTATTTTAATTTGAAGTTGTCCAAATCAAGCAGCTCGTAACCCTCCTTAAAGCTTTAATTACTTTTTTGGTTGCCATGTAACTTTTCTTTATGTTAACCTTTTTGTGAATAAACATTACCTTCTTTCATACCCGAGTTATGTATAGTGTAACAGTTGACTGCAGTTAGAGGTTGCCTTCTTCACATAGACAATCATCAGAGAGCCCAATCTCATTAACGAGCCATCATTTTGCCAGAAAAATGTCAGAAAAGATTGTAATATGGCCTTCCTTAGTGTCTGAGCGTGCCATCAAGGTTGGACTTAGTCTTGGTCATCCCTTTAATTAAACAAATAGTCCATGTCAAAATTTCTTTTTGATATGTTTCAAAGGAAGATAATTAAAGCATTCTAGTGAAACTTGCATTCAGTTCCTATGTACCATTTTTGAGATATTGACAGTTCAAGTTATCTTGAAGCAAGTGAACTTGAAGCAAACAGGTTTGATGTCATACAAAGGGGATGTGATTTTTCTAAAATAACAATACCTATGGTACATTCGAATTATGGATGCGTCCAATGTGGAGTCTAAAATTAGACGTAATTATTAAAGGAATACAAAACATTATTTATCAATGTGCAACAGTGACGTCACACCTGTTTGCTCCATGTAAACTTTTGGTAAGAAAGGTGGCAACTTCAGCTGTCAATATCTCAAAAACGGTTAATAGGAATTGAATGCAACTTTCACCAGAATGCAAAGATTATGTTCCTCTTTAACATATCAAATAGAAATTTTGACCTGGACTTTTCTTTTAACATTTTAAAGCCTGGTGGCAAAAGAGGTGATCTTGAATAAATTTTAGTTGATTGTAGGTGTGCATTCCTGCTTTCATTTGATCTTCTGTCTAATTGTTTATTTGTCATGGTGCTTGAAGGAAAGGTCAGTTTTAGTTAAGAGCAGGGTGCTTTCTTTGTTCTACAATTATTTTGAGGGTAAATGGTTACAAGAATGTATGTAAGCAGTTTTGTGAAGTGTTGAATTTCTACATGGATGTTAACTAAACTGGGGAAATGACAATCTCTATCTCTTTCAACATCACTTAAAATTCAACAATTTTGTGCTGTATTACCCACCCAGACCTTACATCAAATTCATTTATCAATCTGGTTGCCAGCAATCAAGCGACATTTTGTCGCAAAGTATTTGAATATTGTGTATTTGAAAATGGCATTGATAAAATCCATAAATGTTTATTGCAATAATTTTCAAAGAAATGTTAGCAAGCTGTGAATCACTCTGCAGTTTGTTACAAAGTCTTGAAAAGATTCAATAAGTTGTTAATTGGTAGAGAAATGATGAATTCTCATTAAGGGGCAGAAAGGTATGCATCATTTTTAGTTGTATTTTAACATTAATTGTAGCACTCATCTGGTACATGTCCTACGTTTTGGTATTCAGTTGATGTAGTTTGAGAGTAGCTAATTAAACTTCTCTTGATACTTTGGACTGATAATTTCACTGCATACTATACTGCCAATCTGTGAATGTTTTGTGATAGTTTCTTTTCTTTTTTCTTATGACACAGATGCTACCCTTTTAGAACTTGCCTTTTTTCCCTAAATATCAGCTCTGTGTTTGTCTTTATTTTTAATTTTCATTGGTTTTTGCAACCCTGCAGTTTTACTATTATATAGGACAATTGTATAATGTACTAGCCCAGCATACTGCACATTTTCACTGGTTATAATCTTTGTGCTATGTTGTGCAACCAAAAAATATTTTTGCACCTCCTGTCCCTTCTTTCTTCTTATTTCTAAGTTTGTAAGTGTTTGTAAGTGTTAATACAATCCCTTAAGAAAACAGATGTAAATCAATCTTGAATTTCTGTGGTGTGTTCATGTGATTATCAAAGTACATTACATTGTGTTATCTTGAAATGGTGAAATACAAAGTAAAAACACAACACTACTAGCACATGAAGACACCGGCTACCAGCACATGAAGACAGGCTACTAGCACATGAAGACAGGCTACTAGCACATGAAGACAGACTACCAGAACATGAAGACACAGGCTACTAGCACATGAAGATACTGGCTACGAGCACGTGAAGACAGGCTACCAGCACATGAAGACAGGCTACTAGCACATGAAGACAGGCTACTAGCATGTGAAGACACAGGCTACTAGCACATGAAGACAGGCTACTAGCATATGAAGACAGGGTACTAGCTGTGAAGACACAGGCTACTAGCACACAAAGACATGGCTACTAGCAGGTGAAAAAGAAATTGATGACTAGCACATAAAGAAACCAGCTACCAGCAGATGAAGACACTGGCTACCAGCAAACAAAGACACCTGCTACCAGCACATGAAGACACACTACCAGCACTTGAAGACACAGACTACCAGCACGTGATACACTGGCTATTAGAACATGAAGACAGAGGCTACCTGCAAGTGAAGACACAGGCTACCTGCACGTGAAGACACAGGCTACCTGCACGTGAAGACACAGGCTACCTGCACGTGAAGACAGGTTACCTGCATGTGAGGACAAAAGAGACTAGCAAATGAAGACATGGCTACTAGCATGTGAAGAAACCGATGACTAGCACATGAAGAAACCAGCTACAGAACATGAAGACACCTGCTACCAGCACATGAAGACACCTGCTACCAGCACATGGAGACACAGGCTACCAGCACATGATGACACCTGCTAGGATCACATGATGACACATGATACCAGCACATGTAGACATAGGCTACTAGCACCTGAAGACATGGGCTACCAGTTCTTGAATACACAGACTACTTGCTGTGAGGGAAGGGGCCATGCTTCCCAACCCCGCTCGTCAGTCAGGGAAAATGGTTCAGTGGGTGGGGGTGGTTTGCATTTAGCTGGAGAAGAAGGGGATCACTATTATGGATGTTACCTCCCCCCACCACCCCCCCCCACCCTTCTCTTTTCAAGCTCACAAAGTATTTATAAGCAGAACCTTGGATTATGGGCTACCAAATTTTTAGACTAAATGTGGCTCGAAGTGCATCAGTGGACACCCAAATCCCCATACATAATAAATAGCTTAAATGACACCAGGGCAGCACCAGCAATCCATGATTTCCCTCTGAATTTCCTATAATGTTTAGTCCCTCAACCATAATCGATCGAGCGAACTTGCGTTTAGATGAAACGTATATAGATCTAAACACAATCGCTCATCACATACCAGATTGCTACAGTCTAGCATCAGAATTTACGAGTTTAAGTAGTCAATTAAGTTAATTTATTTATTTGTCGGTTTGTTAATTATGCCACGTGTGTAGAGGGTCTGTGGGTATGCATCGAACAACTCTGTTGCTGTAAATTTAAAGAAGTAAAGTAAATTGTCAACCAGAAACTGTCAAGCTGTCCGATGTTTTTATGCAGTTTTGAAGCAAGCAAACGCCTGTTACTAAACTGCGTACATTGCATCGCAGTACTTCTCTGTACAGCAAGTTCCACCATCACTTCGAAACTTCACCCTTGTCAAAACTAACTCATTCAATTTATTGTAATCCTTACCTATAAAGAAGGACAGTCATCTACAATGAGACGTGTACACTCACAGTCTATGGTCACAGTATTTTTCAGTTACGAACTTATGGATAGTTTAGTTTAGTGGAAAAAAGGATCAGGAGGGACACTCAAGACCCCATCAAGGACCCTATAGGAGAGAAAAAAACTGAAGACACAAACACTCAGACCCGATTACAATGCTTGTCCGAAGCATTCTTAAACCCATTCGCACTATACTTGCAAGTAAAACTTTCTCAGGCAAACCGTTCCACTCATTCACAACCCAGCTATAAGAAAAAAAGTTATGACGAAATTTAATCTCACTTTGTGACTTTTGTTTAAGACAATAACCTCTGGTACAACTACTATTAGCAAACATGAAAAAGTCAGTGAAGGATAAATGTCAAAACCATACACAATCTTGAAAACCTGAATCAAGTCACCACGTAACCTCCTAAGCTCCAGTGTGGTGAGATTCAACATTTGTAACCGCCTATAATAAGGAATACCATTTAAGGAACTAATCATCCTAAAACAAGTCCGCGCAAAAGCAAACAATTTTCTTTAAAACACAGTCGCCAGTTCATACAGTACGTTTATGCGAATTGCACTGCGTGCACCTGTATGAACATGTACATACACACACGCACACATGGCGTAAGCAAGAACTTCCCAATTTGAATAATTCAGCATAAAAAGTGCAAGACCCAGCCAATGAGAAGCGAGGTATGCAAATGATGGCCTTTACCTCGTTGGGAGAAAAAATCGCCTCCGGGAAAGTATGCACAACTGGGTCATTAAACGTATCAAATAGTAGAAAAAATCAGTGATGGTATGCAGGCACAGCGAACATACGCAGGATTTTCTTTGCAGGGGTGGGGTGAATTGTTGAAAGTTGACCTTAGCTCGTCAGCACCACACAACAGGCAATTATATATGACACCTGAGAGGCGATTTTGGCAAGGACGGGGGATCTTGGGGGGGGGGGGGTGATATTTGTG